>JAHWFP010254554.1:364414-392916 GCA_023313725.1 Lithobius niger
AAAGCAATCAAAATAAGGTTATTAAAATTCTTTTTAAAAACAATGATCATATTACAGCTAACGAAATTTATCAGGAAATGATATTTTGGGTGTTTTAAAGCTAAGAAACTTTGTAATAATAATAAAACATTATTTTGCCATTTTTAATTCACTTGACATAAAGGTTTTATCAAATCGATTAAATACTTTACAACTGAAACTACCAGTTTTTAGGAATAATTACAGAAAACGAAATAGCAATTATATTTTGCCATCAATTTTTAATACATTACCAAAGAATCTTTTTTTATTAATAAGTATTCGACTTTAAAGAAACACTGTAAAAAATTATATGAATATTCAATGTATTTGTGTAGCTGAACGTCTATTTTACGACTGACTTTGCTAATGGAGGGCAGACAGAAACGTTACACTTCAACGTTGTGTAACATTACACAAAATGACTTGAAATGACAGAACAACAGCGATCCTAGCGGGAAATATTGTCACTACGGTGAAATAACACGTAAAATGCGTGCAGCGTTACACATAATACTGGGAAATAAAGCGACAGCAGAGTTCATAACGGAAAATGTCCTTATAACAGCGACATAGCACAAGAAAGATGTGTAACATTACAAATATTGGTGTTAAATTTGACGATAACAGCAACTCAAGCGAATAATATTTTCACTGTACACGGCTAATTTGTGTAATTTCATTCTACAACAAAATGTTTTTAATTAAAGCAATTTTTGATGCCATTCACCTACATTGCTGATGTCATTACACACATGGGCGTATTCAAAACGAATTCTTGGGGGAGGGGAAGCAAAAATATCTGTTACTTAAAAAAATTGAAGACTTTGCTCTCTTCCCATGTTCATCTTTCATCTTATGTTTACTTGCTCGAATATCCTGTGTAATGTACACTATATATTTTTCCAGATTTTGTGTAAAGTTACACAATAATTATGTGGCACCACAAGAAGTTGCGTAAAGTCACATTTTTTTTTTTGCAGTGAACAACTAAAACAATGGATAATTTAGCAGTGAACTTGTTTAACTTCTAATGAAAAATGTAATTTATTTTGTTGATGTTCTAACGTTAAAAATCATTGATTACTTGTTTTTGTATTACTGTTTCCATTCACTAAGTCTGTTGATGTATTCTGTGTAACTAATCAACTTAATTGTATGATGTATTTATTTGTTGTTGATGATTGCACCATGGTTTTGTAATTTACTTGTACCACAAACACAACTGCATTTATTTTGGTTCTTGTGGTCCTAGCTTAACACAATAATATTAATAATAATAAAATATTATTATCATGTGACCTATCATTGGAAAAATAATTTAATCTTCTGAAAGAAACGCATGAACAATGCATCCTGTAAATATTTTAGGTTTAGTTTAATGTGAAGGAAAACATAATGTGCATGTAATTATTGCTGCTTTATATGTGGTTCTTTTGGAAACGGTAACAGTGCTTTACTTGAGCAGTTGCCTTCACAGGCACACAGAAGTGTACAGAAAAGTCATTGTTTAATGTGATATCTCGTACCTCTCTTAGTGCGCTTGCAAGTCTATAGAGGCTACATTACCCCAGCAGTTATCATCCATCCATGAATATCAATTCAGCCGATTCTTGTCGCCTCCCCTTTGACGACTGTCTGAACTGTCCTGTCATCACCCTGATTCTGATAATCTCATTCTGCAGAATATGAAGGCCTGCGATGCTAACCTTATGTGCACACCTGTTTTGTTTTACATGCAATGACTTCAGAATGCTGTCTGCCCTTTCAGGTGTTGCAACACAGGCTTGAACAAAGTTTTCATTCTAGCACTACCTGCTAACTCACAACCAATCATTGAAACTACAGCCATTTCTATGTGCAGCTTTGTGATGGTTGATCGGCCTTAAACTGGTGTCTGTGATGGATTAATCTTCGTAAGAATTCTTATTATAATGTTCATGGCACGGTGAACCATGGATGAGGAATTCACATCATACCCTAGTAGTGGGAGCAAAATTTATGGGAGTTTCTCCTTCATGGATGCTTTGAAGGGAATGGAAGGCTACACAGGGTAACACTTTACCTTCGTGGTCAGCCTTCCTTCTGGTGGATTCTGACCAGCACGTCATTTCTTCGGGTGTATGAATGATTTTTTTCTTCGCTGGTGTAATTTACTATTGGTAATGGTGCATCACATGAACATTTAGTTGTACCCGAGGAAGACTTGTGGAGGACTCGGGCTAGCATATTCTGGTATATTCTTCGATTGTCCTAGGTTGAGACTGGTAGTCACAGCGTTGCCTTCTGGTCGGAGAAAGATGAGACATACCTGTTCCATGGAATGAGTTCGCCAATGTACTGAAGGCTGTGTCATGATCTATATTATCAATTGCAGCACAAGTGAATACATTATAGGTAACAAAACTCAGAATAAAACCACTTTAATTACACATATAAAGTAGCAATTATGTGTACATTGTGTTTTCCTTCAAATTAAAGAAAAGAGACTCACGGCATACATTGTCCTTGCATTTCATTGTCCTTGATTTCCAGCAATAGGTCGCACGATAATAGTGAATCATTCGTTCCGGAGATACTACGGATTAGTATATGCATGGTGGTCATTTTTATGACACTGTAATATGTTTATCTATATATATTAAACAAAAATTAATATATATATATATGGCAACCAATGCTCTGGCAATTATTTTAACAAATTAAATTATCTTTCCAACGATAGGTTACACTATAAGAATGATCGATTAGTTTCGGAATTACACGAGATTTAGTAAAGCCTATGGTGGCCATTTTTAGGACGTGATAATGTGTTTTTCTTCAAATTGCGCAGAAACTAATAGATTTACGGCAAACATCGTTCCAATATTTATTTTAGCAAATTAAATTATCTTTCTAACATTAGCTCGCACGTTAGGATTGATCAATGAGTTCCGGAGATAATAGACATTTAGTACGTCACATAGTGGCCATTTTGATGACGCCTTCACGGATTACGTCGTCATTTCTGGGAGTGTCTCCCGGTGGATTTGGAAACTACGATGTGTGTACAGCTTCCATGTGCAATATGCAGCTTGTTTCCGGAACAGAAATGTTTTGGCAGTTTTTGTTGCTAACATCGTGCACTAACTTTTCAATAGCTATTGTTGCTTTATCCCTAGAAGTGTTTCTAAGAAGTGTGTGGTACCTTAGATAGAAAGTATAACACTGCTATATTTGTGTCAAAGCTTAGCAACCATACTGTCCTACCAATACATCAACTAATTTCCTTGAACGGTTATCGGAAGAAAATGGCTGTAGTAGGGTTGACGTGTCCATAAGGAAGAAGAGCCCACACTTGGGATGAATTTACCCCTTGGGTTAAAGTGACCAGACTAAAATCTATCTGAACCTTACCTACGCCAACATTGGCTATATCACACGAATTAACTAGAACGAATGTGGTATGTAACTTGGTATCACACCAAGGGCGTGGATTTTTCCCAAGTGGTGGAGGGGACGAAAACTTGTGTGGGATCTTGAGATTTTAACTCTTAGCCTGAGGAGGTGGGAACATCGCCTTGGACTATTATGCAAAAATCAAACATGTTCTCACTTTCATCGATTCTGGTCAGTTTTGTCAGACCCCAAATTTCATTTTTCAAAATGACCACTCCCAGAAGATTAAAAGGCTTCAGTGTAGCACTGACTACTTGATGTGTTCTGTCTTTCCATTGTGGACTGGAACTGCCCACCTACTTGCGTGGTGGAGGCACCTGCGTTAGCTGCTTTCTCTACTAAGTGCAGGGGTCTCCAGCGAAAACCTTCCAGTAGCAATAATCTGTAGCAATATTAGGATTTTCTTTCTTTTTTATTTTGAGGAAGTTTTATGTTTATTTTCTCTTTAATGCCCACCTATGGGAGTTGTGTATCATCTTTACCTCATGGAGGGGACACAAGGAGGCATTGGAGGGCTTGGGGTTCTCGTGGAGTTCAACATGTAGTGCGATTTCTATTGCTACAATACATGCTTTTAGTGTGTTCAGCAAGAATTTGTTCGTCATGCTTCATGGTATTGCACATGGGCGGGACGCTGGAGGAGGATTTGGTAGTAAGATCTTCATGGGGATCCATGGGTGGTTCGATTTATAGTGCAAAGAATGATTTGTGTATCACAATTCATACTTTTAGTATGATCAGCAAGAATTTGTCAGTTATCAGCCTCATAGAGCGGGCATAGAGAGAGTGCTGAGGGTCCTTGGGGAAATATCATGAGAATTCCTTAGCTAGTTCGATCTGTACTGCTAAGAGTGACTTTTGTACGAAATTTCATTCTTTAGCATTATCTGCAAGAATTTGTTAGACAGGCTTCAGAGAGAAGGGCACAATCAGGCCGGATTTTTTTTTTTGGGGGGGGGGAGGAGGCAATAGGCGCCTGGAGAGTATCTCAAAGGAGTTCCGTAGTTTGTTCGAATTAAACTGCTGTGAATGACCTGTTTACCAAATTTCATGCTTCTAGCTCGACCTGCAATAATTTATTGGTCAAACCACAGGGAAGGGGCACGGGAGGGGGGGGACTGAGTAGAGGAGCCGGGGGGAAATTTCATGGGCGCTCCATGGTTGGTTCGATGTTTACTACTGAAAATTACTTGTGTGCTACAATTCAAGCTTTCAGCTCGATCTGCAATAATTTGTTGGTCAAGCCTCAGAGAGGAGGGAACAGAGGGGCGACATTATCATGATAATTGATCTGCACGTTTTTTCAATACACTGGAGTTACACAGTTTAAAAATATAACATTTTTGATAAGTCACTGGACCAGTAGTCAATCTCGGTCGCAGGAAACCAGGTCACTGAGTAATAACACGAAAATCAGTCTGCCGGAAAACTCCAATCACTGCAACTATCCAATAGTCTCCCGAACTACCAGTCATACGAAAAGACAACGTGAATATATGCCAAAATTTCGAATCCGTTATCTCAGTTAGTGGAACAAGCTTTATTCAATGTGAACCTCATTCATCGGATGTTCTGGAGCATGTTTTCAATACTTCTTTCCGATGAGGTTTTTTTTTTAATTCGGTATAATACAAACGAAACTTATGCTGAAATCTGGTTGCTTCGTACGTTCTTAGGTCAGTGCAAGTTCGCTGTACAGCCATTTATAATATTTATATTTCTTTGGAGGACTTCGTAAATAAACTAAGTTTTAAAAAAGCTGCATAATAACATCTCTTTTGCAGTTTTAAAGGAATTGAAGCTATCGACAGAAGTGACCTAAGGTTTCAATTATATCTTATTGCAGGATAATAAATATCGGATCAGTACGGAAGCAATATGGAAACCACGTATTGGTTCCATGTTGCATGATCCCGAAATTAATTTTTTTATGAGTACACAAGTTACAGTGTGTGGCAAGGCTCAAAGTAAAAATTACCGCTATCAAATAAATCAGTAGATAGAAATGCTACAGCACTGACAAGATAAATAAACAGATGAGTGTTTACGTATTTATCAACTATATCAAGTCAAGAATTATTTTATCATTTTATTTTTTAAAAAATGTTGGCGCGTAAGAACAGAAGGCGTTCGTCAGGCTGAACGAGCTCAGTCTGTAACATCCTTAAGAAGTGTCAATTATTGTCAATGGTGTCAATGGTGTTTTTTCATAAATTTCTTGAAGCCTTGTGATATCTTAACGAATATCTTATCTGTTTGTTTTGATGAACCGACTCATTTCGGAACATTAGTTCACCTTTTAGGAAAAAATAATAGGTCTACAGTAAATCAGGGAATTTAAACCAAGAAACTTTCTGTCTCCACAGGGAGCGAAGATGACGTCCATAATAGACCAAACAATATCCCATAGTTGTTGAGATAAGTTGTAGTCTCTCGCTCTCCTTTGGCCGATATTGAGCGACATGAACTTTGTCCAGATTCCCGTTTCATTCACCGACAAATTCACTCTTTTCAGGACATTAAGCGCTCGTTTGCGATCACTCAACCATGATGAAATTCAAAGACAGCGTCGTTAAAACACAAACTAAAATCTACACCCAAAAAGAATAAATTGTAAGCAAAACACCCGTCAAGTTTAAGCCATTGGAGGTCTGTGATATCCAAAACTAGCCAAGTTTCCGGAAACTCGTCAGACACAGACAGACAACCTAACATTAAAACTTGATGCATGGCTACGTTTATTTCGTATTTGTTGAGTTATGTATTGTTTTGTTTTAAATATATACAGGGTGTCCACAAATTATTCACCCCATAAAGAAATTAAATATTAAAAAAACGAAAAAGATATTGAAAACTGTAAAGTGCCAATTGTTTATTTACTCAAAAATTTTTTTACAAAATTTTTGTGATGATGGCCTCATAATAAACCTCCACATGCGCCCCTTTTGTTGCTCGAAGAATATCCAGTCGAAAATCGATTTCTCCCCGACCGTATTTAAGTGTGTCTATCAGATATCGTTTTTATCGCCTGGGTGATCTTGTCCCGTAACATAAGTTTTCCTTCCTGTCTACACTTTGTCCTCTGGAAAGCCCCACAATAAACACGCGGCTACTGCGACTACCCAGTCGCATCTGGTCTTCTGTACAGTTCTGCCGCTACCAATGGAGTTGAGTTGATTGAGAAGTTTCAGCACTTTTTGCAGATAAAATAAAGTAACAGCCAGTATCGTGCACAAAAAAAAACAAGACTACGTTTCGAGAGGACAACCTCCCGTCTTCAGGTTAAAATAAACACTAAAACATTTTAAAAACAGGAGACAGTGATGTCACTTGGTTCAGAATTATTCTGAACCACGTGACAGCACTGCCTCCTGTTACCACTCTACTTCCGGGCGCCCATCCTGTAAGATGGTGTATCATTTGGTATGTTTTATATTTTTAAAATATTTTAAAGTTTTAGGCCTGACCATGCCTGAATGGTTTGCTTTTTTAGACTTGATGACTCGGCAGATACTGCCATGATTTTTTAAAATTATTTTAGTGTTTATTTTAACCTGAAGACGGGAGGTTGTCT
This sequence comes from Lithobius niger, assembly GCA_023313725.1. Taxonomy (NCBI): domain Eukaryota; kingdom Metazoa; phylum Arthropoda; class Chilopoda; order Lithobiomorpha; family Lithobiidae; genus Lithobius; species Lithobius niger. The sequence continues at coordinate 371,445 of JAHWFP010254554.1, forward strand.
TCTCGAAACGAAGTGTTGTTTTTTTTGTGCACGATACTGGCTGTTACTTTATTTTAACTACCAATGCAGAAGCGTACTACTCTATCACGCATTTCAACAGCTATCTCTATTATACTATATTCTAAAAGCAGTAACCATCAGAAATGCCAGTTAAAAATGTGTTAGCTTTAAGGATTATTTTACATTTTAGGCGTGATTGTCAGCGTTTAGGCCTAATTGTTACCTAACAGATTTGGATTGTACAGTAAGCATATTCATGTTTGCAACACGGTACGCCTCTGGGCTCACAGTTACAGTGTTACAACGTCATGAGCAACGAAGCCTATATAGATCAGTAGTAGTAGGGAAGGGACAGGAGAGACGTTGTTGATAAATCCAGCAGCTACTCGTAGCAACTTAACGTTGCCACGGTAACGTGATTTTAGGGCAAATTTTCATTTGTAGGCCCAATTGTTTTAAACTGCACTTTTAATTTCGTAAGTAGCAGATAGGCGTAATGTAGAATTTGATTCGACGGTAAGCCTATGCATTCATGCAACAATAGGACGAGACTATTTTCAATAAAACTAAAATGTTTTTGTTTTTACAGCTGCGTTAAGGGACAGGATTTGAATTCAACGATGAAATGTTATTATTTTATTTATTTACGTCGAAGAAGTCTATTAGCTAAAACTATGTTTTACTTTGCCATGTTATTTAACTAACTTCTGACACTGAATCTAACGTATTAAACCTTGGTCGTCTCTATCTGGTACCGTTGCGAAGTTGAAAAAAGCGACGGACGGACGGGCAAAGTGGTTGCAATCTCAACCGGTACGACTGTACAGAAGACTAAAACCAGGGTAATAAACACGGTATCAGTAGATATGCTTAAAAATGTTTGGGGAGAAATCTATTTTTGTATGGATATCACCAAGCAACAAAGGGGGTGCATCTGTACGTTTATTATGAGGCCATCATCACTAAAAATTTTGAGTTAATAAACAGTTGGCACTTCACAGTTTTTCAACATCTGTTTTAGTTTTTAAATTTAATTTCGTTGTGACGTGAATAATTTGTGGACACCCTATATATATATATATATATATACTAGGGGAAGCCCGTGCTACGCACGGGTGGTGTTTGATGCACCGTTAAAAACACTGGGACGATTTCCTTCCTCATATGTTTGTTACGGAATGCGTGTATCCCGTCTATGTGTTTTTGCGTACCCTGGCTAGCAAACGGTGTTTTTCGTTTGCTTCACTCCCTCATTCAGCGTATCCCTTGTTCCGGAGTCCATACACTCCCATACACTCCATACACCCCATTCACTCCATACACGGGCAGATGAACCCTTAAACCCTTTGAAACCCTTTGAAAAACGAATCGTCTTAGTGTGCTTTAGCATGCTGATGTATAGATTAAGTAATTCGTGGTTCGTGGGAGTTGTTGAACACCTGGAAATAAAAATGAAATTACACGTCTGGAAAAGTGCCTGTTTACCTTACATATTATTCTTTGGTGCAAAAATGGTTTGAATACGCGTTTGTACATGTGAAATAAATAAATACGCCTTTGTGCATGTGAAATAATAAATACGCCTTTGTATATCGTAAATAAATAATGAAGCATTTGTACACCTGAAATAAATAAATAGGTATTGGAGACATTGTAAGGGAGGATTAAACAAACGAAGCTTCAACAATCAGCCAGTGGGCGAGCGTGCTCATTCTTCGCACGGTAGCAATGAAAAAGAGCGAGCTACCGACAATGAAAACGGATATGTGCTCTATCAATTACTTGCGGCCGTCTTGTGGCGGCCGTCTTGTGGCCGTCTCGTTGCCGTCCATCCTACGCGACAACTCGATTTTATTAATAAAGATATATATATAATATATATACATATATACAGTGAATTTTACCAAAATAATCATTAATTTTTTTGCTACAGTATCTTTTGTTTGAATTATTTATAATCAATTTATAATATATGTTTCCAACTCTGACGGTGGCGTTTTGTTGATTCTAGTTGACTCTAAATTCTAGTTTTTAGTGTGGCATATAACACTATTATTTGTCAACCCTCTCTGACGTTACTAAAATAGCAATCTTGGAATTTGCTACTGAATTGCAGTTCGCATGTAGTTTTTTACAACCGCGAGCAGATTGATTGTCGGATTGACTTTGTCATCGTTTCAACTTTGACGTTGTGAATAACACAACGCTTCGTGTTGCGTGAAACAATAATAAAACACCAACGGTAACAACAGCATTTATTTTGATGCTATAGTTATGCATCTTGGGTCTTCCAAATGAAAGGCTTGCAATGCGCCAAATTTTTAAGTTGCGTTGTATGTCTGATGAGTGGTTATGGAAACTTGGCTCGTTTTTCATATCACAGACCTTCAATGGCTGAAACTTCGCGGGGTTTTTGCTTACATTTAGATATCACGACATTTTGTAGCTGCGCCTAACATAATTTTTTTTGTTACTTATGATGTTGTGGATTATTTACGTTTTTGGTTGTAACATTGGTGAAGCTTTACTTCTGAACTTTACGACATTTTCGGTGTTGAGTTTTGTTTAGATGTCAGTTGTTTTGGTAACTGATGTGATTTTGTAAGTTTGTGGTTTTTGAATTTTGTAAGTCGAATACTTTCTTTAAAAGCAAACTAGGACTAACAAATTACTCGCAGAAAGGAGCCAAGCATTAATTCTACAGAAATTGATAAAATGTAAAATGTAAATGTAAAATGTAAAATGTAAAATGTAAAATGTAAAATGTAAATGTGAAATGTAAAATGTCCTCAAATATTAAAAAAAAACAAGGGGTTACAGCGACTGCCTAGTTGCACTGGTCTTCTGTACAGTGCCACCACTTCCAATGATTAGGCGCACACCTCTGTCATACACTACAACAGCTATCTCTATTATACTAATCTAAAAGCACTAGCCATCACAATTGTCAGTTAAAAACGTGTTAGCTTTTAGGCTTATTTTACATTTTAGGCATAATTGTCTGCTTTTATGCCTAATTTTAATCATCAGTTTTAATTTCGTAAGTAGCAGCTAACGAAGATATGGAATGTATAATTAGCCTATTCAGTTTTGCAACACGGTGCGCGTACAGGCACACAGTTACAGTGTTACAACAAAACGCGCAACGTAGCCTATATAGATCGGGGGTAGTAGGGAAGTGACGAGAGAAACGCTGTTGATGAAGCCAACAACGACTCGTAGCAACTTGACGTTGCCATGGTACATGATTTTAGGCATAATTTTCATTTTTAAGTCTAATTTTAATAATGCGGTTTTAATTTCGTAAGTATCAGGTATAGGCCTAATGGAGAATTTGATTCGACGTTAAGCCTATTCATTCATGCAACAATGCGATAAAACTATTTTAAACGAAAGTAAAATCCATTTGTTTTTATTGAGTGTTACCTTAGGATTTTAAATTGACGATCAAATGTAATTATTTAATTTAGTTACGTCGAAGAAATCTATAAGCTATAAGGAAGTAACAATGTTTTAATTTGTCATGTTCTTTAACTAACTTCTCACACTGAATCTAACGTTGTAAACTGTGGTCGTCAATATCTGGTAAAGTTGAAAAAAGCTACGGACGGACGGACAAAGTAGTTGCAATAGTCTTCTCAGCCGGTACGGCTGCACAGAAGACTAAAAACGATTTCAGTAGACTAAAAACGATTTCAGTAGTAAGGTTTCTCGTGGACTAAACAGTACAGCAACACTGAAGTATATGAAACCTTACGGGAAAGTTTATTTGTGTTCCTTTGCTGTTTTGAATTCGGATCAGTTCAACCTTACATTAAGCATCAAACTAGTTTCTTTTCGGTTTTTAATGTTGTTTGTTAATGGGTCAGAAAGATTTTGTTAATTTTTAATAACAATGCAACTTTTATTTAATGCGCAGGAGTTCCGCAAACTAGATAAATGCCGTGACAGCACGTCATGTGATGGTTTCTTTATGTTTTTTGGTTGCCAGGTTTTGTTGAAGTCTTTACACTTGTTTATTTTCGGCAATGATTCGGGTTTCGGTATCATTTCTTTGGTAAGTGATTTTGTTATTGTTGGTTTAATTTATTTTTTATTTTCTAGTCGAATAATTTTTTTAAGTCAAACTAAAATTAACTAATTACTCTCGAAAAGGAGCTAAGTATTCATTTTACGCATTTCAGATAATATCTCATGTTGTTTGTTTGTTGACTGTTCGTCGAAGGGTATGGCGGACTTGTTTTAGCAATAACAATGCAACTTATTAGTTAGTACGAAGAAGTTACACTAGGTCGATACGTGACGTAAAGTACGTCATTTCCGGTAAACCGACCAACGATTAACATCCACCCGCAAAAACACAAGATAGGCGACCCAAAATTCAAATTCAAATTCAAATTCTTTATTCAAGAGCCGTGACCTGCAGGCGACCCACGCAATGCTTTTAACAATACCGAGCAATAATTATTTTCAAGGTTAGGAAAAATATTTTAACAATCCATAGTCCCCATACGTGACAGTTAACTCACTAACCCACGTACCCTCCATTACCAAACCACCAATGGTATGTAGAATTAATGCCGCCCAATACTCACAGTAACTTTCATTTCATAAGGTCTTCTGATCGTTCACAATCGGCTTCTTAAAGTCTACGGAAATTAACATGACTTTCGGGCCGCTAGCCAGTCAGTAACAGAAAATCAACGATTTTTAGTAGCATTATTTTTCCTAGAAAGAATCGTTCGACGAACCAAAACCGTTGCACTACATTATAGGGACGTAACTCCTGATTGTGCAAAAGATTTGCAGCTCTTTTTGTCACATGCACGTATTTTATCCAGCTGCTCGTTGTAGCTCAAACTTGACGTCTTCATGCAAAAATAACAATGCAAAAACAATGAAACATTAACAACTTGGCGGCGACACTCTAACGTGTGTCTTGAACCAATAAAACGGTTTGTTTGTTTGTTTGTTTGTTTTTTGAACCAATAAAACGGTGACATTGCCGGAAACAATGTTCTAGATCAGCGGTTCTTAAACTTTCTCAAGTGGCGGACCGGTAAATATTTTTTTTCGTGGTGCGGCACCTTCGTGGATAACGTGAACCGGGATATGGGGAGGGGGGGGGGGACTTCGATTTATAAAAGAAATTTATATAGCGAAAACGGGGTTTGCCCCCCCCTCCCCCCCCCCCCATCAGAGCCACCATGGTGCTGATTTATAACAGAAATTTATTCACAATGTGTCGCATTTATTTATCAAATCGTTAGGGTTAAAACATAGCAAGCGTTTTAAATATTAATTTGTTAACAAAATGTTTTTTACTTATTTTAAAAATGCGCAGCTAATGCCGATGTGTTGTTTATGATGGCTTACTTACTTTGATATGCCTAGCTGGCATGTGAAGTAAAAAGGCTGCAGTCAATGTTATTACAAAACGAATAGCCCGTTTTAGCTCTTGTGCAATAGGACTGTAAACACTCAAGCCAGCTGTGATGTATTCTGGGCTAACATCTTGTGAGTTCACTACATTACTACGGCACTATGGAAAAGAACTACTAAGCTGTAGGTCAACACAATAAGTCGTATTTATTCAGAGGAACATGGCTTGTTGCGAATCTTGCTAGCTAGCCAATGTTTGCTGGGGCCTATGGCCAAATAAGATTTTATCTGTTAAATCTGCCATGGTTTGAATTATCTATGTATTGTAATTTCCTTTCCGGTTCCTACCTCTGGAACCTTCTAGAAGTTTCGATTACCCTTAATACCCTTGTTATTTCCAGTTGCCAGGGGCAACCAAAACGTATTTAAGCAAGGGAGTCAGCATGCGAACTCAGAAAGCCTTCGGGCCAGCCACCCGGCTGGTCTTCCTCGACCCCTGCTAGGTCGTTTGTTTGTTAAGGGGATTTTGGGGGTGCCTAAGCCTTTATTAGGCCTGATTTCTGCCTCCTTTAGTTAGGATTTTTACGCCAGTTAAGCCTTCCCAAACCTAACATAAACCTTTTCCCTAAACCTAATTCAACTCTGAAGTCTAAGACCAGTCTAATGTTCGTTCTCCCAATTATCTAGCTTTTCGTCATGGTGCGGAAACCCTGTTAGGAACGCTGCTTGGGTTCCCTTTCGATGCTTCTTTTTCGGTGAATTAAATTAGGGGTCCTTAATTAAAGTCAGTTATAGCAACAACAAAAAATAAGTTAGCAATGTCAGTAGTGGTGGAAATGTCAGATTTTAGAATTTTATTTTGCTAAGCAGTGGAAATCGTAGGGTCCCTTAGATTTGATCTGATTCGCTGAAAAAAAAAAACAATTAAAACCTTTACAATTTCCAAAGTCAGAAGGGTGTTACGTCAGAAAGGGCAATGCTTTTGGCTTCCTTAAATCTTGTTGCTCAGGGTCAGGGGACTTATAATTCGGGGATGATAATGGGTTAGGTTCCTATAAAAGATTTTTTTCGGATTTAAGGTGAAACGTGGGTAAGCCGTGCAATGGCTAAGCCCGGGCCTTAAGCCCTATTGTTTTATCGGGCCTATGCCACGAGTTAAACCTAACGTCGTCCGATCCTTTTCAAATTTAATAGGGGGGTTTATTTCGACCTTGGGAGTTCGTTTTTCGGGTTCTTGTCGTTAAGCCTATTTTTAGGCCTATTTGGTTTTACGCCTATTTTTTAGGCTTCTTGGGCGTTTTTGGGCTATCGAGTCGAAACAATACTTTTTGTCTCCAGTGTTTTTTTAATTCAAAGTCCAGTATATCATGTCACTTTACTAAAAAGGGATATCAGGTCTACGTTCATAAGGCAATTTCTGTCTAAGTATTTACTTAACTTTAATGTTTCCTCGTTATAAGCAATTTGTTCATCGACAACGGTTTTTTCCCCAAAGGGTTTTTTCCCCCCAGAATCAACTTAATTCTTTCGGCTATTTACGTAATCCAAAAATCAATTTACTTTTCGGCCTGTTCGAAAAATCAACTTAATGACTCAACTGATCAAACCATTTCATCCATTTTCTAAGTAGTCAGTTTTAGTTAGAAACTTAGCTTGGGGTTTTTGGTTTTTTGAATTTTGACTGTGGTTTTGGGAAGACCTTTAGCAAATGTCTGTTTCTACTGGTAAATGTGTGTTTCCAAAGCACTAATGCAGCGCCTTTTAATTGAAGCTGTAGATGTCTGTGTCCAAATTCGGCTTCAGGTTTGCTTTCAAAGCCTAACGTCTGTTTTTTTAAAGCTATTGATGTATGTTTCTAAAGTCGGTTTTAAGTTTGCTAATGTCTGTTTTCAAAGTCTGCTAATGTCTGTTTTCAAAGTCTGCTAATGTTTGTTTTTTAAAGTCTGATATATATCCGTTTTCAGTTTTTCACTTTCATCGGCTATAAACGTAGTTGTAGTTGGCCAATTTTCACTGCGGTGGGATTGGGAATGCTTTCTTCTAAGTCGCCTCAGGGTGCATCTTTCTACTAAGCCGCCTTAGGGCGCAAATCGTTTTTCGTCTGTGGACGCCTCTTTCATGACTTTTGTCCCGCCTGTTCTTACGTTAGAAAAGGCAGTCGTTTTTTTCCCTTTTTTTTCATTTTCATGTGTCAAGAAACGAACTGTTGTTTTAGTTTACAGACATGATTTTCAATAAAACTTTCATGGTTAGAGTGTGTACTCTTGTAACAAGATTCGCAAGATGGTTTTCATCTTCCTGTGGGTGGTGGACTATGTTGCGAATCTTGCTAGCTAGCCAATGTTTGCTGGGGCCTATGGCCAAATAAGTCTTTTATCTGTTAAATCTGCTATGGTTTGAATTATCTATGTATTGTAATTTCCTTTCCGGTTCCTGCCTCTGGAACCTTCTAGAAGTTTTGAATACCCGAAATACCACGTATTTAAGCAAGGGAGCCAGCATGCAAACTCAGAAAGCCTTCGGGCCAGCCACCCCGCTGGTCCTCCTCGACTCCTGCTAGGTCCTTGGTTAGGGGGATTTTGGGGCTGCCTAAACCTTTAGTAGGCCTGATTTCTGCCTCCTTTAGTTAGGGTTTTTACGCCAGTTAAGCCTTCCCAAACCTAACATAAGCCTTTTCCCTAAACCTAATTCAACCCTGAAGTCTAAGATCAGTCTAATGTTTGTTTTCCCAATTATCTAGCTTTTCGTCATGGCTTCTTAAAGACTTAACAATGTCATGGAACATAGTATGTAACAAAACATTGATCTTTGGGAGTACAGTTATGGATGGTTAACAGCAAGAAACTAAAACCGCTTTCAATGTGGTGCCTCTATGACGACACCACAATACAACCGAAGAACTAAACAAACAAACAAAAAACAAAAAAATACTATTTTCTAGCTGAAAATAAAGAATGTATTAATTTTTTTGTTTACATGTATTGTTAGTCACTGTCTGTCTTACCGGAATTACAAAATTGCTCGCTTTCAAAGAAAAAAAAACATCTGTGAAAGCTGTTACATAAAAAAAAACAGTTTTAAATTTAAGACCTGTCTGAAAAATTGACAGTCTGATGTCTGCTTTAACATATTTAATTATTTTATTTTTTAACAATCATATAAGCTTAATGCGCGTATCCTTTTTTTCCTTTTAAACATATGCATAAGTATGAAAATCAACAAAGTAGCGAATTTCGTGGTTAGCAACGAAGTAGGCTAACTGTAAGATGTTGACGACTTTCATCTGATCACTGTAACTGGTACGTACAGCTGTTTACAGATGTAGTTAGTACTTTTTGGATAGCTGATTTTTATGCTCCATCAGCATTTCGTGGATATCCGAAGGATTGGTCATGAAAAGAAAAAAACAAAGTGTTAAAACCGAAAAATAACTTTCACAGTCAACAATGGTACAAAACATTTTTCCAGAATCAAGGAACAGTTTAAAATTAACACGGTTCATTCCATGCACAATATTAATGTAGTACCTAACATTATCGCGATCACAGCATAAGTTAAAATGAAACCCACTTTTGGATTTACACATAACCGATTACAGACATTTAAACAACGTAGTTACCCAAACAGCTTGTAGTAGCCTTTATTAAAGTAATTTTGGTTAAATGTTAAGCTTCTCTGGAACCTTGCGGTTTTGCTTAGGATGATTTGTTGTGCTTTGAAACTGGGCTGACGAATCATCGCTGAGCGGTGATTGCACAGCTTTACGTTTTTTAGATTTGTGTCTAGCCTTCACCTTAGCAGGCTCGTTGCGTTAGGAGACTCCGTTATTAATATCGCAGGCACAGGGCCCTCTGCTTCCTTATTCTCTCGTAAGAGTGCGCTAGCGGATGGAGACAAGGCTCGCTGACTTACGTCACCAGACTCAACCGCTTTGGGTGTACGGGGTGATTTGCTTCGTAATGTACTGCACCCTGGTGCTGGATTTACTTGGTTGTTAGGTGACTGGATGACGACTCGTTTCCTTGCACTAAGAGTGCAAAAAACATGTGGATATCACACTTGTAGACTCAACAAAGTTACTGTTAGAGTTTACGAATGGGATGTTTACGGATTTTTTGCACTCTTAGTGGAAGAAAATGTGGCGTCATACAATCAGTTTTCTGAAAACATAATGTGGAACAAAGTATAGCTGAAGCAACGGCATAGCAACAATCCTTCGAAAAATGGAGTCATGTCCGGATTATCGCAGACAGCAGGCCTCCTATGATTTACATAACGGCAAACCTTTGAAAGAAGCTTGTCCTTTCGGCTTTCAAGCACCAGAATATCGTTTAAAACAGACAAATTTGAAATTGTGTTTGCAGCCAAAACGTTATACTGGGCTCGTCAAACTCGTCAGTGTTAGGGAGTGGCAGCCTAGACAAAGCATCGGCTGTTAGATTTTGTTTTCCGGGAATATGTTCAAAATCACATGAGTAAGCATTGAGCATTACTGCCCATCGTTGAACTCGGGCTGCTGCCATCTGCGGTATTCCTTTCTTAGGGCCATAAATCCACACTAAAGCTTTCTGATTAGTCTACAGTGTGAACTTCTGACCATAGACATATTCATGAAAGCTCTTCATTCAAATAACGAAATAGCTGTACCCAGCTTCGGCTTTAGTTAGCTTACGGGAAGTGAAAGCTATTGGCCGCGATTCCCCATTTGGCGTGACATGCATAAGGCAAGCACCAATTCCATAGGGTGAGCCGTCACAGACTAGTTTCAGTTTTTATTTTGGATCATAATGGACCAAAACGTTTCATTTAGGAAAAAGTTGTTTAACTGCGTTAACTGCCTTGTCACATTCTGGCCCCCATACCTATTTAACTTTAGGGCTTAACAACCGGGTAACTGGAGCCAAAAGGAGAGCTAGGGTTGGTAAATATTTAGAGTAATGATTCACAAACCCGTGGGAGCTTTGTAGCTCTTGAATACAAGTCGGGTTCAGAGCCTTAGTGAAGGCTTCGATAACCTCATGAAGTGTGTACAGTTCCTCTGCATTAATCATGTAGCCCAGATATTTGAGTTCTGGGCGCGACAGTTTACACTTATCGATACTAAATCTTTCCCATGCATCCTGGAGCAGGTAAGAGTTGATCTACTGATTCGTCATGCTTAGACCCTTTCCCACTTATGAAGATGTCATCGCAAAAGACTAGACACTTTGAATCTTGCTGGTGATTTTTGTCATGACCCTCTGGAAAATTCCAGGACTGGATGCAAGACCTAGAGTTACACGCAACCAGCGAAACAAACCCAATGGCTTTTTAATCGTTACAGCTGCTTGTGACTCAGGGACCAGTTCTATTTGCAGGAAGGCATCCTTAAGATAGATTAAACTGAAAGAGTCACTCCCAGCTAATTCGCTGAATAGTTCTGCAGCCGTGGGAACCGTATAATGGTCCTACTCTAATTGTGGATTTACTGTTGTTTTGTAATCCCCGATAATTCTAATGTCACCATTAGCCTTACTATCGGGGTCGACCATACTGAGGTTTCCACAGGTTCCAGAATGTTTAGGTCAACCAGGCGCCTAATCTCCGAATTAACGTTCTCTTTGAGTGCTAAAGGAACGGGTCAGACACGACAATACACAGGATTGGCATCCTGTTTGAGTTGGATCTTAGCCTTATAACCTTTAAACTTTCCCATGCCAGGACTGAAAAGTTCAGGGAAACCCATTACGATTTCGGCAGTGTCAGCAGGTGAAATTTGGGCTTTGACTCTCTTGACACGTTTTACTTTTGTTTGTAAATCGTAATAGGGATGATAATCAACCCTAAAGACTGAAAGCCAGTCTTTGCCCAGTAAAGCTGGTTTATACTTGTTAGAAACTAAAGCCTCCAAGTTTTTACTTGCCTTTTAATTTTAACTTTAAGGCTAACTGTGTATATCGTCTTCTCTATTCCTTCGGTGTAAGAGTGAATGGAATATGGACTTAATTTCAATGAACAATTTGAAAAGTATTTCCTATGCCATTCAATAGGGATAGATAATTGAAGCATCTGCTCCGGAATCGAGTTGCATAGGGAGCTCAATTCCATTGAGATGCACTGGTAAATTCCATTTGTGGATTTTCATGGATTTTACAACTATAACTATTTTATTTGTTACCAGGGGAATTGAAATTTGATCCGCAGCCTCACTTATGCCAACAGTGTTGTTATTAATGCAGTAATCATTCTCGGACTCATTTTCACTACTAGGCTCTACTTCAGAATCACTTACTTTGTTATCTGATTCAGATTCAGATTTACGGACTACTGTGTGTACTTTCTTACGGTAGCTGTACTTTTGCTTGCTTTTAGGCTTAGACTTAAAACTTCGACTCTTGATATTTTTAGAGTGTTCATTGGCTTTAAATGGTTTGGAACTGCTACTATTTTTGTGACAGACTGCCTTTTAATGTTCGGCCATGTGACAGCGGCCACAGGTGTAATCTTTCTACTAACAGCGTGATTTTACGTGTCCATTTTTTCCGCAACAGAAGCATATTAAATCCTTGGAAGATTTATGTCTAAATTGGGCCTTCTTAGTTTGTTGAGCCATGTAATTTATTGACTTGTTTGTAGAACGAATTTTGGCTTGGTTTAACTCTGCAGATTCAAGTGATAATGCTAAAGAAGTTGTTTGCTTTAAATCTAAAGTAGTTTTAAGCATTTCCATTTGGATTCTTTCTGATCGCACGCCCCCCCCCCCCCTTCAGGTGGTCCCTGATCATTTCATTGTTGATTTCTTTTATTTTGTCAAAATCACCATATTTTGTGAGGATCTTTAATGCTGAAACATAATCGCTTATACTTTCATCTGGCTTCTGTGTTCTTCTAAAAATTTTGGCTAACTCTCTCAGAAACCACTGAGGGTAACGGTTGTACATCGTCAAGTATAGTTTTAATAAAATCTGTATATGCAATTGAATCAGGTAATGCAGGCGAAATATTATTTAAAATCCTATCGAACATGTTTTGCCCTACAGAGGCCATCAAAAAATATATTTGTTCAATCAGGAACCTTTTTAGCTCTAAAATAGTAGCTAATTCTGTTGGTGTATTGTTCCCAAGTATCATTAGAGGAATCAAATTCCGCAAATAACGCTGTGGATTTAGTGTCCATAATGGAATCGTTATTTGAATTCGAATTTAAACTAGCGTTTAAACTCACACTGATATTTTCACTAGCGCTAACGCTCACGGCTGCACTCACAACAGCATTTACTGGAATAACTAGATTCTCAACACTAGAAGGCTTTCCTTCGTTAATTACGGCTTTTGCATAGAGCCTATACTCAAAATTAAATTAACGTAATAATTTAAATTTCAATTCTAGTTTACTTACGTTTAACGTAGAAGCACTCGAGACTACTTATTGTTGTTTGACAACTAAACCACCATAACAATTTGTAGCCTACCTAGTTTTTAAATTCTACCCCAACCTACAACATAACACAAAATAAATTTAAAGTGACTAGGCTTTTAAAGTTTTACGTTATCCCAAACGTTTTACAAACACAACTATTGGCCTAAGCTTGTAGCACAGACCAAATTTCATCGTTATATAAACGCTACGGTGAGAAAATGAACACCGGCACACCAGCCAGGATAAGAGCACAGCACTATCAAGTTTGCATGAGTTAATTAAATTTGATTTTTAACATGACTTCAGTCTTATAATATGGACTGTGTGCACGCCAGCGTGTCGCACCGGGATACAACCCTTGTAAAAATTAACTGTCATAAACCTAATTGCTCTCTCGGTTCTAGGTAATAAGGTATTGATTTTTTTCTAATTTCATCAAATACCACCCACAAGTTCTAATTCCCAAGAACACTTTGAAAAAACTAAGCTCATTAGATAAATTCTACGGACCAATATATTCATTGCCAAATGGATAAATTTGCACACTTACCACAGATTAGGAGCACTTTTCGTGGTTGCAGAAATTTATCAGCTTGGTTATTTTAACATAGCATGTAGTATCCATTCGTCGCCATCTGTAATGTATTCTGGGCTAACAACTCGTGAGTTCTACTTCATGACTACGACACTATGGGAAAGAACTACTCAGCTGTAGGTCAACACAATAAGGGGTGTTTATTCAGAGGAACATGGCTTCTTAAAGACTGTACAATGTCATGTGACACGGTATGGAACGTAGTATGCAACAAAACACTGATCTGTGGGAGTACAGTTATGGGATGGTTAACAGAAAGGAACTAAAATGGCTATCAATTGTGGTGCCTCTATGACGACACCACACCAGTAAAAACAAAATGATGACGTTTTGCAAATGAAGGCAGACGAATGACCGAATTGTTCCTAAGTCGTTAGTTTTGAAACCATGTAAAATGTTAAGCTGCTTTCTTTGCTGTAAGCCGCAGCCATTGCAAAGGTTTGTCTGTTCGCTAACCACCTGAGTAAATGCCACTAATACTTCAGGGTTACAAAATAGTGATGCGCAGGGTGACAAAAGGCTTGGACAAGGTGAAAAGGCTTAGGAAAAAAGGGCTAGAATGAAATAGGCGTACTTCTCATGTGCGGTCTTCTCACGCATGCAGCGAAATACACGTGACGAAGCTGCCAAAGATAGATACAGGGACAAATCATGGCTGTCTCTTGTGTACCCGCTGAAAATAAAATGGATTGAAAAATTATTATTATTGTGGTAGTGCACGTTGGTGATCTACAACAGTACCCAAACAAGATACCCAAATTAAACACTACCTCAGTGTCCAGGCCCAACTCGACTGAATCGTCAAAACTGCAAAGTTAAAAGATCGAAACGTAAGTCAAACTACAGCGTCTGGTTGTTAACAAACTTAATCGAGCCGACGACAGAATTATTATTTTGTTTTGGGACTACGTGCCTGTTTTCAGTTAGGATTAGTACATTCACGTGCATCTGAAGATGGACATCAACCAATGACAACTGTATCATTATGCATGTGTAACAGTGGATACATGTGACTGTTCCATCACATTCCAAAGGTTATTTTCAATTAAATTAATGTGAGCAGTGGGTGGCTGCTACAGGTTTTCTATTGTAAGGACCATTAGTCGGTATTAGTCGGTATTGTCGGAGCCAACACATGTTCAATCAAATTTGACGAGGATGCATTACAACGAAGGATGGATAATGTAAGCAAATGGAGAAGCAATTCAGAGGAGCTACTCAACGTTTTCCACAGAAATACCTTCAGATAACTCAGAAACCGGTACCTGGCGAGGTGGCTTGTGTATGACCGACCAGCAGGTCAACTCCATTTTGTTTTTGTCCGAAGATAAATTAGTTTTCAAATGGCGACAGCAATTCACCCTGCAGTAGAAGGTCAGTGATTATATTCATTACAGAAGTGAAACAACTTAAGAGTGTGAGTAAACAATGTGCCAGTTCTGTTGTTTTTGAAGATTAAGTGGATGTCGATTGATTATTTTCAGTATTGTAATGCCTTTGATGTTGCAGTGCGAATTACACGTGTCAGGGCAAAGGGTAGAAGGGGATAAGACAGATTACCTACCAGCATCCGCATCTCTGCCCTCTTGTAACAATACAAGGATGCAGGAACACAACAATGAATGGGATCTCTGCACAAGATTACAATACAACGATGCAGGACACAACAACGAACGAGGGCTATCCTCTGCACAGGTGATGTGAACTAGTTCTCACCACTCGATTATATTTTGACAAAACCCGTTTTACACGTCCCATTGTAAAAATTTAAAGTTACTCCTTTAAACTTTCTTTAAAATCTGTAGTTTCGGCGGTACATTTTTGTTTGCTTGTGGAGATAGTTAGTTTCCATGCAAACTGTAAAACAAACAAAAAGGATGAGGGGGCTTTTTCTAAGCCTTATTCTGGCCTAATCAGTGTTACGGATCATCGAAAATGCCTTTTTAAAAACGTTTTTGATAGTTGTTTTGTTATAGATTTTTTCGTGATTCTGTCTACCAATAGGGCAAGAAGTTAAAGAAAAGGGGCAAAGGGTGGGGGAAGTGGAGTTGCTTCTGCCCCAATGTAGGGGCGATCTTGCGCACCGACTTCCGGCACAACTATCTCCAACATTATATTACGTAATCTCTTTCGAAATTTCTCCATCAATAGACAAATCAAACAAATCCTACCAAATCCGAAGCCATTAGAACAGTATACGCGAAAGTGAACTTTTTTCCCTTTCCACCTTGCATTGTTGGACTATTCCGTGCACTGCATCATTATTGGAGTCGCGTGCTTCTTTATTGTCGGGCAGAGATACGGACATCAGTAGATAAAGAAGTTATTGCCTGCTTCCCTCGTGCAAAGAACTAACAATTACTCGGGACTGCGGCCCTCGACATTGTTAGTTCTCAGCATTCGGGAATCAGGCGATAATCTATACTACTCGGTTGAAGAAACAAACCCAGAAACAAAACAAGACAAAGTAATCATGTTATTGCATGAAACTGAACAGAACGTTCCGCGTAACTGTGTTGGGATTTACTCTGTTTTGTTTATTTTTATTCTTTAATAATGTAGGTGTTAAGCGAACTGACAATAATTAAGGCTCTGTTGAAACAACGAAGGATGATATTTTTATATAATATCTATATATATAATACGCTTAGGTTGAGCAAGCAAATTCATCATTATTATGCACTACAATGAAAGAGGGTGTATAATGAAAGAGGGCGAGTGACCGACAATGTCAAACAAACAGATGTGGCCTATAACAATCGACATATTGCATTAACAAAACTACCTCTTAAGAACCGATTTAGAAGAGTTTCAAAGTTGGTTGAGTAACAATCATTGCATGCACAACCGTTGTTGGGTTTGTTGGGCTTGGTATCAGAACAGAGAAACGTCCTCCATTGAAAATAAACATTTACTTCCATAACACAAATCAACAGGGGTTTAAAGAGGGAGCAGAGATGGGGATATTTAGACCACACAATAGGGGAAACCGGGGCCCGCTACAGTGTTACGCTCAGGTATGCGGGAAGCAGCTAGCTGGCGTATGTTACGCCGGGGGTACAGCTAGTGATAATAATATTTCTCCACACTTGGTGGAAGAACACGGAAGGGTGGTGAACCGCTTAATCTATTCCAGGAGATCATTGTAACGGGATCAGGGCAGTGAACGCCTGAGAAATCGCTGAAGGTTTTCACATTTAAGCATTCTACTAAAGGCCGAGACCGAACACGCATTCACAGTTTCCCCAAGAAGGGAGTTCCTGAATGATAGGAACAACCCGTACCGAACAAAATTATCTACGACAGCCGACACGGGAAGCTGAAACAGCTAATTTCCAATTATGATTCCGACTACGGTTAAGGCTCAGAGCGAGGTCAAAAAAAGGCAAGTCAACTTCTACAATATTCCGCAGGATCCGAATTGGATAGGTCATGACAGGGTCAAACCGCAATCTACATAACTGTAGATTGTAGAAACTACAAACTGGAATCGTTATTCCAGATTCAGTCGCTTAAAGTGCACCCTGTATGGAATGCTATGAAATCCCGGAAGATTTTTAGTGAATCGTCTTTGCACCACCTCCACGGAATCAATGTCCTGTGCCAAATAAGGCGACCAAACTGGGGTGACGTACTCCAAGACCGGTATATGAAACACAGTATGCAAAAAGTGTTTCCCACATCCTCTCAGCATTTTCTATTGATTATTCTTTTTTTTGAAATCATACTAAAATGTGAACCTAAACATAAAACTGTATGAGTGAATTTAATAAAGAAGATAGTTTTCCTTCAATTTATAAACTCAATGACTGTAGAAATTTGTCTTCAACTACTTGAAACTGAATTAGGCAGTGTTTGTAAACCGAATGCACTAAGTTCGAATGACAGCAAAAATTTAATATAGAAATGGAAGTTGCATGAATTAAAAAGAATGTAGGCATACAGACTGCATAAACAAAAAATTAGGGCGACGAATTCCGAAAAATTATTTGAAAAAATTACAGTTCCAATTTAAGAAAGATTATCAAAACTCATGTGCAACGAATATTTAATAATTTTAAAAATGGTTAAGTAAGTCTTAAATCATATCAAAAACTAAAACTGGCAAAAACTTTAACACTGCTTTCGTTACCAATTCTCAAGTTTTTATTTAACATCCAAAGTATTATTCGGGGCGGTTAAGTTGGCAAATGGTTTGGTGTGTTGATATCACTCTTTTCGAAACCATTCGAAATTTGGCGTGTATTTTTACCAGTTTTGGTTTTTGATATGATATCACCTTTTTTTAAAATTGTGTTTTAGACTCAACTCAACTAGCCTGCAGATGTGTAATAATGTTCCACGGCAACTATAGCTTGAGTGGCCATTTTTCCAATATTTTAATTTCGTGTCACTCATTTGAGAGGCCAAACCATTCTTAATTTAGTCGCACCTTTATTTTTGGTTTTTTTTTTTTTTTGTAAGGATAAACCAGGCTCAACGTGGCAGCAGTGTTCATCGTCAGGCTTCACTGCACTTCGCTCGGTTAGAATGGCTTTTCGTAGCCACATTTTCGTCGTGTGCTGTAATTAGGAAACAGGCTTTGGCCTATTACAGGCCGAGCGGATTGAAATATGAAGCCTCTAGGAGGTTGCATGGCTGGTACGATCGTTAGTGCTAAGAATGAAGGAAATTCGTTACACAAATTTCCTTCTTTTCCTCGATCGGCAAGAATTTTTTGGTCAAGCATCAGGGAGGGGCCACGAGTGGAGGTAGAGGGGAGGGGGTGCTGGGCGGGCCTTGGGGAATTTCATGAACGGCTAACAATGGTTTCTGTACACGAAATTTCTTGATTTAAGCTCATCTGCAAGAATTTGTTGGTCAAGCCTCAGACAGGTGGGACAAAGGAGCAGAGGAGCCCTTTGCGGTATTTTATGGGAGTTGAAATACTGCAAAGGGCTCCAGCGCTCCGATGTGCCACCTCTCTGAAGCTTGACCAACAAATTCTTGCAGACTGACTGAAATCAAGGAATTTCGTGGACTGCTAAGAATAACTCGTGTACCAAATTTCATACTTTTAGCTAGATCGGTTAGAATTTGATGGTGAAGCATCCGGGAGGGGCAGAATGGGGCTCTGATGTATTGGGGGAACATATTTCATGGAGGTTCCATGGCTGGTACGATTTGTACTGGTATGACTTGATTTAACGCTTTTAGATCGATCTGCCAGATCTTGTTAGTCAAGCCTCAGGAGGGGATGCAGTGGGGCACTGGGGGCCCTTTTGGGGGGTATCTGACCGTGATTCCATTGCTGTTCGATTTGTACTGTTAAGAATAAATTGTGTACCAAATTTCATGAGTTCAGCTCGATTTGCAATAATTTGTTGGTCAAGCCTCAGGGAGAAGGCAGAGGGGGAGGGGCGCTTGGGGCCCTTGTGGGGTTTTTCGTCGGGGTTCCATGGCTAATTCGATTGTGTACAAAAGTTCATGTATGTTGCAGCTTTCTCCGTTATACTTTCGTAAAATTTGCAAAAGGTTTTAATTTAGTTCGAAATAGTGGCCATAATACAGAGAGAGCTTGTTTTAATTTTGAGCAATTAGTTTTAATACACATAATAATTTTAAAAAGGAAATAAAGTCGTTTACATCATTCACCCAGGTTAGTTTTGACTAAACATAACAGCTCATACGTAAAGAAATAGGATACGCCAAAAAACAAACATGTTTAACAAAAACACCAGTTTGAATGCATGAGAGAGTTCACCTTTATTTATAATGTAAACAAAATCGTATGCAAACTAAACTCTATGCAGATGTAGTCGACTATTGAAGACGTTTTGTAACTCATTGCTCAGTTAATCTCTATTCTAATTTACTGCAGAAATAAGACAGTTGTGTTATGACAAGCCTATTTTGGCGTAAATTGACCTTTATGTAGACCATAAGAATGTAGTCCTTGAATGCCTATTTCTAAACAAGAGCATTTCAAATGACGGGAGTGGAGGCGGCTCAGCAGCAGAACTTTCTGCATATGGCCGTGGCTAGCGGGGAGGGGGGGGGAGAAACACTTTATAAAAAAGGCCTAAAAAGTTCGTAGTTCATTTTATTTTTTGATATTATTTAATATTTTCGCTTTTGTTTAAGAGTTAGACTGTATTCCTATGTCAAGTTGGGGCAAAATTACGTGGGGGTAAAACTGCAATTGAGTCATAAAATAGCGATGTAGCGTAATTGCGGTGAGGGCTTAAAATTGCCAGTTTGCATCCCCGCCCCTAACCTCTGCAAATAATTCGTAGCTACAGCCATGTTTCTGCCAGTGTCCGCGACACCACCTGTGTTTAGAAAAAATTGTTCTCGTACAATAATTTTCTTCAGTGCTTTAACGTATTATTTTGGCTCTTCCACCAGTGAAAAGTTCTCGCCAAGACGATTAAAATGGTGTAATGAAGCATCAAAATCGGTTAACAATTTGCGAAACTGTGCAAGTTTGGGCAAATACACCACAGTGCGGCCATCCACTGTCTTCGCTAATTTTACTACGGGGGGGGGGGGGGGATAAGGAAAAGTAGCTAATTGCGTTCCAGGGGAGTGCTAAATTGTCACCGGTTTTTACACAAAGGGCATCCAGTCCAGTTATTTTTGTCGGGTAACACCCTGCTAGGAAGGTACGGTCCGTCATCTGGCGATGAATCTGTAAAAAAAACTTAGTCGAAAAATTTGTTCCTTTTTTTTTTCCAAGTATGCCCCGAACATTTTGAAAATCTACTTACACCTTTGCCCGTGATGTAAGCACTAACTATTAATTGAGTGTTAACTATTCTTTCCAATTGTTCTTTCAGCTACACATCACTACAGTGAGTAATGGCATTGCAGCCTGCTACCAGTATAGGTTTTATTTGCGTTCTTTCTTTTGCAGCTAACTCTATTTGATTCTGAGAAACACGGTACAAATTTTGTTTATTGTTGAAAGTTAATAAACCTCATATTCCTCCGTAGAAATTGGCAACAATGACTGCAACTTGATGCCATCGTCCAACGTGATTACGGTTCGTGCAGGGTATTGTTGGAGCGATGCAATGTGCAAAACCTTTTGGCCGCTACTGTACATAACGTTATCTCACGACTTCACCTAAGTAGGACTTTCTCAAGACATCCAAGGATTTCTTCCTTCTTCTACCCATCTTCATATCTTCATTAAAGGGGGGTGCCTGGAGTATAAAAATAACCTTCCGATCGGGTCTTCACCGGTTGGCAAAACTCACACTAGAGTGGGCTGTGTGATGAAGTAAAATTATTGTTTTCCTTAAATTTTTACTGGTAGAGCTGTTGAGTCCACTACTAGCCACCTTTCCCAAGAAAAAACGAAAGGCGTGTAATCAACCTTTACCTAATCTAAACGTTTCTGTATAATTTACACCCTATGGCCAATTATACAGGCCGAAGACTTGAGGAAAACTTCCACTGCATACAAGACGTACGTCAAGCGCAACAACTTCCACAGCATACCAGAGATGTATGAAATTGGTTGTGTTAGCTCCGTTCAAAAGCTGTGATGTGTGTCCCTAACATTTCTTATGTAACCTACCCAGTATCTTCTGCATGTATGTTCTTCACGTATGTTCTTCTGCACCGATGACCAGATCTTTTGCACAGGTGTGCAGTGCGCCATTGCCTGGCCCAGTTAGTGAGTCTGCTGATTTAGCGGATTGCGCGCTGAGCTCAGGTCTTTGAAGAGGACGGTAGGCTTGCTTGTTACTTTGTTGACCCAGCAACATCCATCTTTGCAGGGTCTTTTGGGTTCTTCGAAACCGGTTGATGCCTTGCCGTCGACATCTGCCCAGCCTGCTACTGTTCCTGTTCTTGTTCCTGTAACTGTTCCCAGGCAGGTTAAGGCTGTAGTTAAGCCTCCTCCCGCCCGGAGTGCACCACAGAAAGTGTCGAAGAAGGCTCCTGCTGGTACATCCTCAGCACCACCCGTGAGGAAGTTGCCACCAGGAGAGAAGGTGAAACTGTCGTCGAACAACCAGCTTGCTGAGGGGTCCATTGCGTCCCCTCCACAATTTGATCCTCCTTTACCCATGGAGCAGGGAGATATTTCCTGTTCCACTTCTCCTGGG
>JAHWFP010254554.1:393316-457804 GCA_023313725.1 Lithobius niger
GACAGCAGTGGTCATCCCGATTGTGAAACCGGGCAAAGACCCTACTGCTCCTTCCAGTTATCGCCCAATCGCTCTGACTAGCTGTGTCTGTAAACTTATGGAACGGATGGTCAGTGAGAGGTTGGTCTGGGTACTGGAATCACGCGGATTCTTATCTGCGTCCCAGTGTGGCTTTCGACGTTTTCGGTCAACCATCGATCATCTGGTTGCCCTTGAATCGGATGTGAGGGAGGCTTTTCGCCTGCGTCAACATCTGGTTCAGGTTTTCTTTGACTTGGAGAAGGCCTATGATACGACCTGGCGTTATGGAATTCTGCGTAATCTATATAACTGTGGCTTGAGGGGACAGATGCCACTGTTGCTTTCCGCCTTCACTGTTGCTTTCCGCGGCAGCTACAGCTGGCGATTAACAAAGTCCAGACCTGGGCGGTCAGTAATGGTTTCCGGTTTTCTCCGGACAAGACTGTGTGCATTCACTTTTGCCGCCAACGAACACTGCACCCAGATCCTTGCCTGTACTTGGGGCAGGCGCAGATTCCTGTTGTCCCACAGGCACGTTTCCTGGGTCTGGTGTTCGATGCCAGGTTATCTTGGCTTCCACACTTGCGCCAACTTAAAGACAAGTCTTTGCGGGCACTTAACATCTTGCGGGTTCTGTCGGGCACTTCATGGGGTGCCGATCGCACTGCCATGTTGCGCCTCTACAGAGCCCTTGTCCGCAGCAAACTTGATTATGCGTGCATGGTGTATGGTTCGGCTAGTGACTCGACTCTCCAGGTGTTGGACACTGTGCATCACAGTGGCCTGCGTGTGGCGACTGTGGCATTTCGAACTTCTCCAGTGGTCAGCCTCTATGCTGAGGCCTCGGAGCCACCTTTGGCCATTCGTCGGCGGAAGCTGGCCATTCAGTATGCTGTGCGTTTACGTGCTGTGGAATCCAGTCCTGCTTGGTCCATGGTTTTTGGGCCAGACTTGCGAGTCGGTAGACGCAGGGTGGGTAAGGGTGATTTCCGCGATAGGCTCCAGCAGTCCTGTCAGGAGATAGCCTTTGAAATGCCCACCGTCTTGAGGCTTGGGGGGATGCCAGTGGCCCCTTGGCTTGTCCCAAGTGGCATTTTCATTTTCGCTCTGGCGTCCCTCCCGAAGGGTTCCACTCTACCAGCAAGGTACTTACAGGAGTTCCGGCGGCTGTGTTCTCAGTACGCCGGTTATCAGCGGCTGTTTACTGATGGGTCGAAGTCAGACGCTGGCGTGGCTTGTGCTTGTGTTTGTAAGGGAGTGACGGTTGCCCACCGCCTTCCATCAGGCTATTCTGTGTTTTCTGCAGAGCTTTTGGCTCTCGGTTTGGCGGTGGAATGGATCCTTGGCCTTCAGGGCACGCATTTCATTATCTTTAGCAATTCCATGAGTGCCCTGGAGTCCTTGGCGAATTACAATCCTCGGAACCCCTTGACACAACGTGTCCAAGCTTTGCTTTCCCGCTTGCCTGGCCAGCGGAAAACCGTGCTTTTCTGCTGGATCCCGGGCCATGTTGGGATAGGTGGAAATGAGCAAGCGGATTCTGTAGCAAAAGGGGCCCTTTCTGGCCCTCTCGGAAGGGATCTCAGCCTTGTTCCCTCGGACGCTTTTCCAACTCTTCGTCTGAGGTTACACGCTTTTTGGCAAGCCTCGTGGGATGGAAAGGACGGCAATAAATTACGAGCTATTAAAGGCACTGTTGAGGAATGGCACTTGGCGTGTCGCCGCAGTCGCCGTGTGGAGGTGGTGTTGGCCCGTTTGCGCATTGGTCACACTCGACTTACGCACTGTTTCCTTTTGCGGGGGGTTGACCCTCCTGAATGTTATTGGTGTCGGCGGCCACTTACGGTCCGGCACTTCCTTGTCTATTGTTGCCATCTTGATGGTTTTCGTCGTCGTTTCCATCTTCCGCATGATATTGTGCGCCAATTAGGCGATAAGTCTGTCCTCCTGTCCGGTGTTTTTCAATTTTTGCAGGAGGTACAGATGTATAACAAGATTTAGATTAGGGGTTTGAATAATATCTCTGTAATGTGTGGTGCAGTGGCAACCCGGACCACTGCACTGTGACTGAGGTTGGCGCTAATGACCAAGCTGTCGACGCGCCATTAAGCCTCATCCCCCCCCCTCTTCATGAACTTGCTTCTGTATCTTGAAAGTGTATCTCAAGTCCGAGTAAACTAAAGCAAATTACCGAACTTGGACACACATCGACCACGCCTACAAAATTTCCAGTGGGCAAACGTGCTGAACTGCTCTTCGTGACAAACTTCCATCTGCATGTTGAAGCATGACAGAACGTACTTTGTTATCACTTCCGGGAGTCAACTCAATAATCCTTGCTAATTTCCATTTTCCTCTAGGTAACTTCTCCTTTATTTGAAGAACTACGTCATTCAGCTGCACCGGCGTTTGATTTTGAGAGGCTCGTTGAACTTCGTGAGCTGTACGAAGTTGTAACAAGTAGTCGTGACGCCATTGCTTCCAAAATTGCAAATTATTCGTCAAACATGCCCCTTGCCTGCCAAGCAGAAAACGCGCTGGAGTTAAAGCCTCATTATCAGAAAAATCTTCTGTAATAGGTGCTAAAGGACTATTGTTTATGACTGCTTCAATCTCTGTGAGTACTGTAGAACACTCATCTTGTGACAATAAAGCTGTTTCAAAGTGCGTTTCAAATGATATTTTATTATCTGCACCATTCTTTCATAAAAACCGCCCCACCATGCTGCTCTTGGTGCAATGAACTTCCATTCAATACCTAAACTTGTAGCGACCTCTTGCGTTTGTGTATTGTTCAACCAATTGTAGCTCTCTCTTAACAATCTGCCTACTTTCTTGAACGTTTGTGCATTATCGCTGTAGATTACTCTGCAGCCTCCTCTTCTTGCCACAAATCGCCTAAACGCCAGAATAAAGTTTGCCATACTTTGCGAGGCCACAAGCTCCAAGTGTATGGCACGTGTCACTGCACAGGTAAACAAACAAATGTATGCCTTGGTAATGTCCTTTTGTGTCTTGATGAAAACTGGCCCACACAAATCAATTCCTGTTGAATGAAATGGATTCGACTCACTAACTCGCTCAAATGGCAATGGTGCTTCAACTTCACTTGCAGGTATCGCATTCCATCTGAGACATCTCATACATCCATGTATGGCTTTTCTAACTGACTGCCTACCACACAATATCCATATGTCCTTTCTTAACAACGCAAGAATACTCTGAACCCCTCCATGCATCGTCTTGAAGTGTCTGTCCCTGATAAATAATTCCACCAATCTTCCACCTTTCAACAAAAAAGGGTGTTTTTGATTTTCAGGAAATCTTGAATACTCCAGTCTTCCTCCTAAACGAATGAGTTTTTCCTTATCCAGGAACGGTTTAAATTGGGAAATGCAAGAACTATTCACTTCTTGATCCTTCACCAAGGCTTTAATTTCATCTGAAAATTCTTGATGTTGACTGACAGAGATCCAATACTTCTCAGCTGCCTTTATTTCCGGGAAAGTTAGCCACACGTCTCTATTAACGTCACTTTTGAGACAATTGTTAAAAAAACGCATTACCCATGCAGTCACTCGAGTTAAACGCTGCCATGAACTATAATCTTCAAACTTCAGAATTGGCTCTGCACATCCACATAATTGCATAGTGACATTTGAAACTTGCTTTTCTAGAATGACATTGGATAGGTCTTTATCTTGCATATGTAGCAAAGGAACCTTCCATTCTACTTCCGGTAATTTAAGCCGTTCTGGTCCAGACCACCACTTTTCATTTTCTATGAGCTTAGGCAAACCTTGTCCTCTTGTTATAACATCTGCAATGTTCTGTTTGCTACTGCAGTAGTTCCAACTACACCTCTCACCAATATTGCTTTGGATTTCTTGAACTCTGCGAGCTACAAATACTTTCCACCTAGAAGGCAAATCTTCGATCCACTTCAACGCCACTTTGAATCAGACCACAAATATTGCTTAGCTTCTTTGCACAAAACTTGGATATGTTGGCTGACAACCGACTACCTATCAGACAGGCCATTAATTCCAACCTCGGAATGCTCATAAGTTGTAATGGCGCCAATCGGAATTTCGACGTCACAAAACAAGTCTGAAAGGTTTGATTTCCCTCTATAGAATAGCGAAAATAAGTCACTGCACCATACACTCGTGGCCCTGCATCACAGAAAGTATGTAACTGGAAATTCTCCAGACTGCTAACTTGTAGCCATTTTGGAATTCTTACCTTGGCTATTTGATGCACATCTTCTTTCCACTGCTCCCAGACAACTAACAACTGATCAGGCATCACCTTATCCCACTCAATTTTCAATCTCCATAAATCTTGAAGAATGCGCTTGATAATTACTACAAATGGAGACAAAAAACCTAAGGGGTCAAAAACCCGTGCAAGAATTTCTAGCACATTCCGTTTGGTATTTTTGTCAGACTTGACTGCTTCCACAAGACCAGCATGATGTAAACCTAGTTGATCCGACGACATTTCCCAATACAGTCCTAAAACTTTAACTCTCTCTTCAGGCGGCTCTTTGGCTGACATAGTCCCTTGGCAATCCACAAGTTTCAAAGTGAGTCGTCATTAGTTGCCCATTTTCCGAACTGCATACCTGCTTTGTTCATTACTTCGTGTATTCGTATGGAAAGTGAATACGCTTTCTGAGTTGTTTCCTCTCCAGTTAAACAGTCATCCACGTAGGTTCTGTCTGCTAAATGTTGACCAAAGTCTTTGTCACTAGAGGGGTGTGTGTCTACATGATGACGAACAGTTGCAGCCAATAAAAATGGACTCGCTTTCATCCCAAAGAGCACCCTTGTCAGACCTTTAAGGGTGGGTTAGTCCCCCGTTTCCACGGAGCGACAGTCCACAAGAATTTGGTAGCGTCCCTGTCTTCTGGTTGCAAAAGAACCTGTAAGAAGGCCTTCGATATATCAGTCGTGACTTCGATTTTATGCCATCTAAGTCGTAACAGCAACTCAAATATTGACGGATTGAGGTTGGGTCCAGCACTCTGGCATTTATTTAATGAATACCCTCCTTCAGGGTTTGATGACGCATCAAAAACAATCCGAGTTTTCATGGTCTTCCTGTCATTCTTGATAACGGCCTGATGCGGCATATAATATACCATGGGGTCATGCTTCTCCAAAGTTACTTCCTCAGCATTATTGTTGCGAAGATATTCAAATACTGCAGACTTATAACGTTCAAACAACTTGGGATCCTTACTCAACTTCCACAACAACCTACGCAAACGTTCAAGTGCAACTTCAAAGTTGTCAGACAGCTTGTCTTTATGTTCATTCCAGGGGATACGAACCTGATATCTTCCATTTTAAAACGTCGTGGTATCCTTGTAGAAACTTAACATCTCAACTTCTTCCAATGTTTGCGGTAATTTTTCTTCTTTGGCCATAATGCCACTACGATCAAGCTCTCACATCTTCGATAAATCGTTGGACAACGAACAAGTTTCTTCCCAGGAAGCAGCTACACACATCGAAACTGTAGGTGATAATGACCATACATTGGTGTGCTTCCCTGCAGCATCCAACCAAAAATGCTTTTTGTTGCCATCAACTCAACTTCTTCATTTGTCCCGTCATCACACGCCAATAATGGTCTGCCCCTATTAAAACGTCCACCGTGGAAATATCATCGGGCCCCATCATCTGATCCCAACTGCTACAACGATTGTCTTGCAAGAAAAGCTCAACCAAATTTGTTTTCCATAGTCGGACTCCATGGCATATTTCTGACACTTGCAAAGCAGACATATTTAAACGTACTCCATTGCCTCCAATCAATGTAAAAGAAATTATATTACTCTTCTGATGCTGCCTTCCCCAACCAAACGAACGAATAATAGTTTCTTCACTGCCCTCAGCTGCTAACTCGAGCTGTTGCACCAAACGAGAAGAAATAAACGACCGCTCTGACCCATTATCCACCAAAATTATAATTTCTTCTGTTCCTTTGGCATGCTGAATCCAAACCCTGATAGTTTGCAAAACGGACACTTTTATTGAATTCTTGCTTCCAGATGAAGAAGCTAAAGCTATCAAGGCAGACTCTGACGTTGTCTGTTGCATTATTAATGCTGCGAGAAGCCTCGTTGTCTTGACGTGCTGCAACACCACCTACTTCTCGCTGACTTCTCCCACTGCTTATCGCAAGTGTCGTTGACTGATTAAATCTCTTATGACATAGGAACGTGTGATGAGTTCCTGACTTGCAATTTCGGCAGACGATTCGTTGATCTCAGTTGCAAAGTGACTACCCTTCTTCAAACAATGAAAACAGCGACGAGATGTGACTAACGACGAGCGACGCTCTTGATTGATGACGTATTTAGGGCATACTGCTGACGAATGCAAATTGGCTTCGTTGCAAAATATGCAAAACGATGCTAGCAGGACTGACTTCATCCTTGGTTGTGAGTAACGGTGATGCTGAGGCCGATTACCTTGTTCTAAACTCCTTCTTCCGTGTTTTGTCTACTATAGAGGCGCTGTTTCTAATTTGTGAAGTGCTGTACGTAAGTTCAATGCCCTTCAATTCTTCTTTAATAAAATCCACCATTGCCGTTAAATCGTAGACTGCTGCTCCTTTATTTTTACGATGCCATTCACGCACAATAGGACTAGGTAAGTTCTTCAAAAGAATCGGGCAAAGCAACGATCCCATGGCAGCAACATTCTGCCCCAATACTTCCTAGAAATGGATATGTTTTTGGAAATCTTCAATCAAACGACGAAGCTCCACTCCCGTGTCAATTCTAGTGACCTTCTTTAACTCCCACAACTGACGAACATGTTCGGCCACTAATAATTGTTTGTCACCATTTTTTCCCTTGAGCACCGCCCACGCAATGCTATAATTAGCACTAGTTAACGATAATCCAGCGATGGTTAAACTGGCAGATTCCTTCAGCAATCCTCTTAGGTAATTTAACTTGTCAACGTCAGCTAAATCCGGATTTTGGTCTATGCCGGCTGTAAATGCATCAGAAAATCGCTCCCAATCGGCCACTGTGCCATCAAATTTAGCTATCTGAAGTTTTGGCAACTTGGCATACTTTTGAGTAACCGGCTGAGTTCGTGCGACAGGTGTAGTCTTCAAAAATCTATTGGCTTGCATTTCGACGTCAATAATTACGTCATTAAAGGCGTCATTGTCGGTCACTTCAGCTGCCACGTCAGCGGCTGTACTGGCTACTTCTAACTGTTCATTGACCAGCAACAATGCACCTTCCTTAACCTTAATCTTTTCCAACAAAGCTTCGACTAACGACCTATCATTGTTGGTTATGGCCTGTGTTATATCACTACACAGCCTTCTTAAAATATGACGGCGAGCAGCACGACTATTATTCAACTGAGCTAAATCCATGATGAAATGGAAACAAGCAGCAAGCAAAACCAACTAAACTACCAAAAGGGAACTCATTCAACTAAGCAACGTTGCCAAGAGAAGTGCAAAATAAAAGACAAGTTAACAGCCGAACCTAGATTAATCTTCCCCTAATGGGGAAGATCAATTGAATGTCGCAAAGAGCGACTTTACCTCTTAGGGAATTGAAAGGAACCTCACAAACCATCACCAAATCTAAACCAGCCTCGCTGCACCCGACTAGCCTTGTTGATCCCAGGTTTCAACTTCGACTTTGGACAATCAGGGAAATCAAAGAACGGAAGATCTACAGATATCATGTTATGGAGGATTTTACATGTCAATATTAAGTCAAATCTAATTCTTCTCAGCTCCAAAAGTTCCAGATGAAGCTTTTCAAGTCTGTCCCGGTAGGCAACGTCATGCATACCCGGGAGGCTCTTCGTATACCTACGCTGCACGACCTCAATCAGATCAATATCCCGTGCTAAATATGGCGACCAAACCGTAGTGGTATATTCCAGAAGCGGTCGCACAAAAACGTTAAAAGCCCACATCTTGGTTTCAACATTACCAGATGTGAAGCACTTATTAACAATGGCTGAGCGACGATATGCCGATGCAGAGATCTTCTGGCAGTGAATGGTTGGTTTCAAGTTATTGGTAAAACAAATTTCAAGATCGGGTACTTCCGTTATGGAAGGAAACATCACATGCTCCAAAAAATACCTGAAGCAGTTATTACTTTTACCCACATGAAAAGTGAGACATTTGTGGATAGAAACGGGTAGATGCCAGATCTTGGAGCAGTCAGTCACGTTCCGAATTTGGGCCTCAAGTTCAGGAATGCGATCACCAGAAAAATTTTCGCCTCCAATGTTAAGATCGTCAGCGAACTTGAAACCAAAAATGTTGTTATCGTTAAATGTTAGGTCGTTTAGGTAAATAACGAAGAGAAGTAGTCCCAGGACAGACCCCTGTGGAACGCCGCATGGAACCCGTACCGAAGAAGAAACAGTATTTTCTATTACTACT
Organism: Lithobius niger; assembly: GCA_023313725.1. NCBI lineage: Eukaryota > Metazoa > Arthropoda > Chilopoda > Lithobiomorpha > Lithobiidae > Lithobius > Lithobius niger. Next base: position 401,783 of record JAHWFP010254554.1, read on the forward strand.
CTTTGGACCCTGTTATGTAGAAAGGCCGTTATCCATATAAATAAGTTCTCTTTGATACCGCAACCCTCGAGTTTGAGAAGAAGCTTTTGATGAACGACCGATTCAAAGGCTTTCATGAAATCAAAATAAATATTATCAGAAGGAACACCAACATCAAGCACACTTGTCCAGCGATCGAGGCCATTAGTAATTGGTGGGTAGCAGACCTATTCGGTAGGAAACCAAATTGATCATGTTTAACAATGGAATGTTCATAAAAAAATTAGTAATTGTATCACGGATGATTGATTCCATCACTTTACATGCCAAACAAGTGAGTGCAGTTGGCCTGTAGTTAGCTGGGTCGGAGGAGGAACCCTTCTTAAAAACAGGTACCACGTTAGCTGCGTTCCAAATAGCTGGCAGTTTACCTTGAACAAAAGAAAGCGAGCAAAGCTTCGAGAGAGTATAGCTGAGACTTCTAGATGTGACTACACTAAAAAAACATTAAGTGATATTTCGATCAAAGCACAAGACATCTGAAAGGATAAAAAAAACGTGAAAGGAGTTTTATAACATTCCGAAGAACTTGAACTGGTCAATCGCTAACTTAAATTTTGTTACTAGCAGAATTAATACCATAGTTGTTAAATAGACTGGGTAAATTAGAAACAAAAACCCCTGGACCACAAAATGCCCTATAAACATGTAATTTTAATCAATACAATTTGCCGTTCAGAACCTTCATCAGTAAATAAATAAATAAAAAATAATCATAAATAAATAAATATACGTTACTGCTAAACTGAACTTAACTGCAAGGGTAACCCAATAACTGAACACTTATTTACTAAATAATTCAACAAATAAAATTAAAAATAAACAATTATAGCCACTTACTAAATAGGAAATTTAAACTGATAAATATAACCAACATAAAATTAAAATTATGAAATAGGTACAATGAGCAATAAAATAAAGTAAATAAACATGAACAATAACTGAACACTCTGATCAACAGGTCTACAATTCCTTTGGACATTCCCGCTCCACTCTACACCCACAACAATACTCCACTAATAAGTCAGCAAGCTACCCCAGCACTTCAAACCAAACTATTTCTAACTTACAACTTCAACTTCCAAATTCCAATCTTAATATTAACTCAAACCACAACCTAAACCCAACTCCACAAAAACTTCAACAACAAAGATTGTCCCAAAAAGGATGTTCTTTATCCAGGATGGCACTCTTTTTCCAATCTACTTCGTGATTGGTCCGTATGGTATGTTTTGCCAAAGCACTTCGTTCATTTCCCTGAATGATGTCTTTATCGTGCACGTTCATTCGGCTCTGGAGTTTTCTTCCGGTCTCTACCACATACACCTGATCACATTGCTTACATGGGATGCAATAAACAACTCCCCTCTGGTTTTCAATGTCTGCTGTACCACTGTCTTTGACAATCATGGTGCCAATATTTCCCCATATTTGAAAACTACTCAAACTTTACAGATTTATTTATTTATTCAGTTTATTTGAAATAGTTATTTATTTAGTTTATTCGAAATATTTAATGGTTGTATATTTATTTAGTTGCTAGTAGCGTTGAAAGTTTTGACATTGTTACATCAGCAGGGACGTGCACAGGCCCCCGAGAGAGAGGGGCAAACTTTTTGTATGGACCTTTTCTTTGGTGTTTCATCCTCTTTTTACCCGCCTTTTGTAGAACTTTAACCATTTCTGTCCCTCTTTGTAGCACTTTCTTCGCCGCTATGGTAGTTTTTTGGAGTTATTTAGGTTCTTTTACAACACCGTTCCACCGAAAAAGGGCACTTTATCAGAAAACAAGGGGCACTTTGGCACGAGGGCAGGGGCTAGAGCTCCCCCCCCCCCCAGTGTCCACGTCCCTGTACATCAGGGCGGAGGTAACATCCGTATGCGAGGAGATGCTAGTCTGCTAGGAAAAGCTGCTCTGCATAAATTGTGCTTGCTTAGCAACAGTGGGAGGAGCCTGGGTTGAATGTGGTAGCAATTGAGAATTCTCAGCAATGCTGAGCAAAAGTTGCTGTTTTCATCTCTGTATTATATACTGTCATTTAACTGAGTTTTTAATTAAATGTGTATGCTGCTCTTGAAGGAGATTTATTTTGCAAGATCGTGAAGCCATTATATTCCTAAACAAATCCTGAAAGTTCGGAGTATGTTTCTAAAAACGTACGATAAAACACCAAGAATGTAACCAAGAAAGAAGGACACTCAACAGTAAACTCAAACAGTAAACTCAGATAAAGCGGAGTGTGTTGGAAAAAGTTTGGCAAGAGAGGAATCTGCTTAAATCCTAGCAATCATTGACAAAATTACCTTTAAATAGTACGAAATAGTTTTAAATTATAGATTTGTTATGTATTTCAGTCAATGAAACCTTTAAGAAAATGATTAAATATGCAGTGGATTACAAATTAACAAAATTTAATAAATATGAATCATGGAACAAACGCCTACATCATATGGCTGAATCATGTAAATTACAGATGCACGGACCGATAAGAAAATTTCTGGCATTTTTCTTAACAACACCATTACCTTTAAGAACCATGGTCAGGTTAATGGTCACAGGCCGCCTTCTTTTTATCACTTTCTGTTTGAACCAAATCAAAGTCTAGGTCATAAAGGATATTATTTTGTAAGAATATCAACCATATGATCGCAGAGAAACGAAACTGTATTGGAATTTATAACGGGTGTTTGTTTATAACCACACAATCGTTTGAAATCTTTCATCCGTATCTTAATTTAACCTAGCTCGTTTGAAAGCTAATACTATTTCCTAGCAAAATAGTGTGTGGATCTATAAACAAAACTTTGGTTTAATACGCAACATATATATTAATCAGGGGCGGATTTAACGGTGGCAGGGGGGTGGCGGTCCAACTCCCCGGCCTGTGACGTAAAAGGACCATCATGGGCCATCACGGTAAAAGGGGGCCGTCATTTCCCAGGTATTAGTAGTGCAGACGTGTAAAATAGAACTAACAAAGAACGTTTATTAATAGTTTCAGGTAGCAAAAAAAAAAGTCCTCAGAATTTCGAGAAGACTTAGGGCTTTTTCCCCAAAGCTATTTCCTTAAATCCGCCACTGATATTAATATCACTTAAACGAGTATTATATGACATGAAATGGTTTTAATTGCACCGTAACTTAGCTATTCCTTGAAAACCCTGTAAGAAAATATTTAATGTTTAAAATTGTTGCGTTTTACGACGTTCGCATTAATCAATCTTGATAGTAGGAATGGATTTAAATCCATGTAATGCGTATTTCCCATCTATTCAGTTGAAACATGGCGCAAAAAACGAAGTGCTAGACAACCTGACGACGTTTCCAACGATGCTGTTGAGGCTGCAGCTGACGCAGCTGCTGAAGTAGCAGCTGATGCCGTGGCTGAAGGCATAGAAGAAGATGCTGCTGTTAATGGAGAACCAGTTGATGAAGTTGCAGCAGATGACGCTATTGAAGAAGCAGCAGCTGACGTGGAAGAATCTGTGAAGCGTAGATCTGCTGAGAAAAAGAGGAGGCAGCGATTCTTATCCTACTACGACTACCCAGAAGAAATAGGGGTTGGAAGAGACAAGGAACTTAGAAGACGTGGTTAATAACTTCGTTTTACAATTTAAGAATTGTAGAACCAAATGGAGTATTAGAGCCAATAAAATTTAGTGAATGGTGGTATTAAGCAATGTTGTGTACTGTAAATACGTTTGCGTTAACTCAACCTGTTGACTACTTATTTTCATAGAATGAAGCATACCCTAAGGAAGAAATGGAATGACAATAGGTTATTAAATTGTGCCAATTATTTACTCCAACCATTCCCACACAACCAAAGCGCTACAAAACAAAAGACACGACTTTTATCTCTGGTTACAAAATATTTTGACTGCAAACTTCATTTTATATTAAAATAACCACGTTACAACTCTGCTTTCTTAAACAAAAGTAAGTTTAGTTTGGCAAACTAATTAATGTCTCATTTAGGAATTTGATGTCAAGATTTAAAGACACACTTTTTCAACTTACCATCGGTCACTACGGATAATTGTTCATCGACGAGCATTTTGATTTCATTCATTTTCTTCAGGAAAACTGTTTACAGTTTGACTGTAAATGAAATTCAGTTGTGAAAGAACGGCTCTTTCCAACACTTTCTATAAGTGGTGAGTGGAAGGAACTGTTCATAGTTAAGGTTTCAAGGCTTGTAATCTAAAGTAAACAACTATTTTTAAGTTTGTTGTTGTGTCGGCAAACAGACATACAAAGGGCCAACAGCCGTCTTAATTGGGGCCAGGTGAAATTATCTAGTACAAAGCCTAAAATTAGGCTTTTACAAAAAGCAACAAGATCAACAGAATGTATTATTCTTTTGAATTTATTATTACGTTATTGCAACGTCACTCCAATGCAGCACCATTCCTAAAATAAAAGTATTTTTATATCAGGTAAGGTGATAACCGATATTTGTGATCTTGGTGAATTTTGATAATTCATACATTGGGCCTTGGTTATCTTGGAAGGTAGGAAGTATATGACAGGAAGGACACGTCAACGCATAATCCTCGCTTCTCCCTCGCAGGAGGGGGTTGACCCTCCTGAATGTTCTTGGTGTCGACGGCCACTTACGGTCCGGCACTTACTTGTTGATTGTCGCCATCTTGATGGTGTTCGTCGTCGGTTCCATCTTCCGCATGACATTGCGCGTCAGTTGGGCGATAAGTCTGTCCTCCTGTCCGGTGTTTTTCAATTTTTGCAGGAGGTACAGATGTATGACAAGATTTAGATTAGGGGTTTGAATAACATCTCTGTAATGTGTGGTGCAGTGGCAACTCGGACCACTGCACTGTGACTGGGGTTGGCGCTAATGACCAAGTTGTCGACGCGCCATTAAGCTTCAATCCCCCTCCCTCGCTTCTCCCAAAGGGTAAATGTTCATAATGCCACGAAATATGCACCATGCACGTCAGTATAACACTTAATTATATTAAACCCAAAACCGAGAGAGAGTTTAACTGTCTTTGACCTAATATTTGCTCGTTTCATTACTTCAAATAGTTGAGTTTACTTAAGGATAAACAGGCATGACTGATGTGAACCAAACGAACTCATCACCACAAACGAGAAAATTAATATTATCCATACTCTTTTGTGCCTTAGTAGGTGAAAATACACCATTCTTCTACATTGTTTTCAATGAAGATATTAAAAGAACACGGTGGGTGCATTCAGCACATCATACGGCAAGAAGGATAGAAGGCTCATCAATACATATTTCTGACATTCCACGATGTTTTCTGGCGTGTGTTCATAGCCACTAGAAAATGGCCAGACCCGTAATTATGTTACTTGTAATTTCTATACAGTTAATAGCAAAAACGGTGTGCACAACAAATGAAAGTATAAAAAAAATAGGTTATGGAGTTAACTAGACATCGCCACATAATAATAAATAACGACAAGTAACCTACGTATATACTACGTTGGCCAGTTGGTTTACTCAGCACATTATGATTAAATTATTTTACCACCTTTGTCTTTGCATCACAGCTTGGTGCAAGCGAAATATAATAATTGTCCTATGTCTTAAAACCGAACTGACAACGTATGTTGTATGGATTAGGTATGTTTATTTCTTAATGCCACAATTATTCGCTCGACAAATAGATGCTATAATTGTTTTCTGTTGTAAAATCTGATTCAGAATATATTTGATTTTTGCCATGTGCTCCACTTATATATGTGCTCCACTTATAAGCAATAATAATTGCTTTTGATTTCTGCCCAGTTCTCTTCGAACAATTACAGCACTGACTTTACGAGCGAATCAATAGGTAGCTCTGCCTGCTTATCTACTTTTGCTATAAAATTGATGGAAGATGTGGCCGTTTTGTTTTAAAACACGTGAAGTTGAGAATAAACATATTTCTTACATGTGTATTTATTTGTGGCATTCTTCATATGAAAAGCACTTTCACGTTGACATATTATGGAAATGGTTTTGTTTTATTCGTGTAGTGTTGGAGGCAATAGCCTTACAGGTAGCACACGTTGCTGCTGCTCTGTTACCAGTGCTACAAAAATATATGAAAAATCGGGCTACAGCCCGAATTGCTCAGAAAATATTTTGGCCAGGAATTCCATCTTCGAACTCATTTCTTAGTTGCACCAAAGGACTCTTGTCATGAAATTTTCGAACAAACTTGCAAACGTTATCATGCTTCAAACAGTCACACAAAATCCAATTCAGTCGAGCATTCTACTTTGCTTGTTTCGCTCGTTCGGCAATAGCATCACTAACTCACCATCGTCATATACTTTCGCCGAAGTTGTTTCCGAACTAAATTCCAGGCTGAAGTCACTATTGTCTCATCGCATAGATGCCCAGATCTCAATAAAAATATTTAAAATCTCAAATATTTAACACTCTTTTTACCGATTCAGTCGAAGTGATGGCATTAGTTTATCTCTAGAACCTTATCAATGCACGCCACAATATGAACACTCATATTAACGGTAGCGTTAAAACAAAAAATGAACATTTTCATCAATTTAAAAATATTATTGGCCCAATGTTATCCGCAAATATGGGAAAAATCACAACATTTGGGGAGCATACGTACTCTATAGGAGGAGGGAAATTGAGGCTTAACTGCACATCGACAGCTAAATCATTAGCGCCAACCTGTCACCCTATTTGAAGTATATGTTAAGTCTAGTTCTGAAAAGTGTTATTGGCATAATGTCAACAACCGATAGAGTGAATATATTGAATGCTGCCACTGTAGCCAACACGAAAGTAGCATTAAACCAACGTTTTCAAGCTGCCGAACTAAAAATAGTAAAATGAAAATGTTATTCAACTCCTACTGGCATACATTAGACAAATGTTGGCGATATTCCCATCACTGGGCCAACATCGACAAACAACACAAAATATACTTGTCATAAATATAGCGCTTTTCCTAGGAAACCCAATATTCTCTTCGGCTGAAAATCGGTGTTGTCTACGTGCTTTGAACCATACTCAAAGACGCTACTACCATAATGCTAACACCTAGTAAAGTGACCTAGGATAGTTTTTTTTAAATTAATTTCTTGAAGTCCTACGACATCTGTAGAAAAATAATGATCGCATAGATAAACTGACTGAATTGTTTACTTTACAATAGATAGTGTTACTTTTTCCTTAGAAGTGTTTCAAATAAGTGTGTGCTACCTGAGAAATTCCAGTATTGCTATATGTGTGTCACAGTTAAGTTGTTGAAAACATCAAGTGAATTACTTTAAACGTTTTTGCAAGAAAATACCCACATTTGGGTTGAATTTCCTGAAGAGTTGAAGTGCCCATATTGAGTTCTAACTTGCTCTACCAACGCAAACAGTGGTTAATGGTTATGTCGTATGGATTAGCCAGCACAAAATATGGTATTTAACTTGGTATTATACAGAGTTGGAGCTTTTACACAAAGCCTTATTAATTTTTCAAGGTATGAAATAAATACAAACAAAACTGGACAATATTTATTATTTTTGTTTCTTTTAATATTAACTGAATTTGATTATTAGCAGCAACTGCTAGCAATTATCATTAGAAAAACAAAGCTACAAACACTGGGAGAAAATGACGGTTCCCATGATATACTTACAAATTTCATGCCAGAGATATGATTGAAGGAATGGTATGGGCCTGAAAGCGAAGTTCATTTTTGTGCATCCATAGCAATTTCTTTCTTCGATTTAGGACATCAGATAGAGGTAAGTTAAAGTGCTACCGGAGTACAGAGGTCTAATAGATTCGTAACTTGACTCTTTTCGCAATGCACACCTTCACGTGGTGAATCTGACTTAACATTCTCATCGTTGTATCAATGATTGGAAAGCTCACAACAATTAAAAAACTATTAGCAAATTACCTAAGGCCAATGAAAACTCAGTTGTACTTGTAAGTTGGCAAAAAAAAAAACACGTATTTTTTACATTTTTTTACTCCATACTTTTTTTTAAACATTTTTCCTTATTCCACCCACTGTGTGGTTGTATTCTGAATTCTGAACAATGTTTCTCGTTCCAATTTATTGTCAATAACAAACGAGTCAGATATTCCACTATTTGGTTCTCAACACAAATAAAACACGCATGTCTACTGCTATGCCATTGACTAAAGGGATTTCGTGATGACGATCAACAAAAACTAAGAAAGCGGCAATAACAACACCTAAATCCACGAATCATCTAGCTTTAGAAAGTCGATCAAGAGTAGCTATGCATCAATGATAATGACGGGGTGTGTTTAAAATCTGCATTATACGTGGCGCATTGGCAATGTAGGCCAATGAACTGTAACTGAGGTTGACACCAATGACCTAGCCATAAAGCCTCAATCCCTTATCAGTGGTGTCACGATTGTTTAACCTCCCCAAACCTTTCTTACTGTGTTGGAAATCACATTCACAACCATAAAATAACACAATAAATTTTTTACACAGCTTCATAGTATGCATTTCATATAAGACTTCTTTAAGTAGAATTATACATAAGATGAATTCAAGATCGTAATAACTTCCTTGCCTGTATAGTTAAGGCCTTCATATACACATAAGAGCATACTTTATAATATTTTAAATAATAAAAATGTAGCTCATTTCGCTGACTGATGCTATGGTTGGAAAATAACTAGTACCAACTTACTGGCTAACATATGTATATTGTACAGTTATTTAAGTTCTTAAAATTAAATGCAACAGGAAGATTAATAGAGGGGAGGGGGATTGAGGCTTAATGGCGTGTCGACAGCCAGATCATTAAAGAGTTTGTTACGAATGCTCACAGTCGGTAAGGAAGGAACAAAGACGAAGCAGTTGATGAAAGTAATACCTAAATATGGGAATCAACTCCATTTAGAATGCTAACAATCCAACGTGGACAACGATGAAAACCACACGGCAGTGGAATAAACAGCATATTCCATCTTTTGGGCCCTGCCAATAATGCACGTGTGGCTATGCAACTCGTCTTTTATTGAAATAATCCACTGGATTCCATGCAATAAATCCTATGCATAATCGTGGATGAATATTCAATGTCAGCATTTATTGAATACTTTGCAATTCTCACAGACTATAACAACAACTATCTATTAATGTGGGTAGTTGCATCTCAATACTTTACCTCCTATTTTAAAATTACGACTACGCTATCTTTTCTACATCATCAAACTATTTTTAGACTATTTTTCATAGACCTTGTTAGGTCCTCTAGTTCGCTAGTAGCCAATAGCGCTGGCCAAGTTACTGTACTCGCTGACAAAGTTTGCAGTGTACTATGGAACTTACTTTTATCTTTCCACTTAATGGCATGCTGCGAAAGTCATGCTGCGATACTTTCGAATAGAAAACTTTCAAAAAAATGCCATCCACTACCCAATTGTGTTAAAATAGATGTGTATCTCTTTCAGTCTGCTTTTTAATTTGTTCTGAATTGAAAGTGATTTTAAAACATTTCCAACACAAAACATTCACTTTAACTGCTGTATTTGTATCTAGCGAATCCCATTGGTAAAGAGTTAGTTACAGTTTGTAACTATTCAATCCTTCAATCCTTCCTTAAGCAACTTTTTTTGTGTGTTGGATTCCGCTGATCGCTGCTGTGAGTAGTTTTAGATCACTTGTACTTATAATAATAATAATAATAATAGCAAATTCACCCGCTAACGAGTGTGGTAACGGAAGGGATTGCGCACTTACACCGTCCCAACGATCATTGTTTTAGTAGGTGCGTCGTAAAAATTTTGAAAGGTCAACTTTACGGATCACTCGTTTAAAGGATGACACTGTCATCAAAGAGATGACAGTATTCGGTAAGGAATTCCAGCAGTCAACAACCCTATTAGCAAAGAAGAACTTCCTACAATCGGTCCTGGAAGATTGCTTTTGCAATATCAGATGATGCCCACGAGTATGGGTGGTTAGAGATAATGAAAAAAATGGTAGAAAAATCGGAAGTCGGTCTTTAACAAATTGAAAGGTGAGTGCAAGGTCATATCTGAGTCTGCGCAATTCGAGTGGCTCCAGTCCCGTTCTACGAAGCCTGTCACCAGCCAATAACGAACGCAGCTCAGGTATGGAACGAGTGAAAGTACGCTGCACTGATTCCAGCAAGTCGATGTCCTTCAATAAGTGTGGTGACCAAACGGGGCTGGTATACTCTAATAGTGGTCTCACGTAGAATTTAAATGCCCACACTTTTGTATTGGTATAAGTTTTGCCAAAGCACCTGTTAACAATAAATAAACGTTGGAAGACATCTGAAGTAATTTTAGAGCAATGCCCTGAGAACTTAAGATTGGAATTAAACAGGACACCCAAGTTATTAACTGAGTGCTTTTCATCGATCTTGAATCCGTCAATAAAATAGTTTGGCGACCCAATATGGGCCCCGATATCCATCGAATGACATTTGGGCAACGAAAGAGGCAGTTGCCATTCCTTGGACCACTGTGCAACATTGTTGACAACAGCAATGAGATTTGCCCGGTCATTACATGAAATCAATTCGTTTCCTGCCTTCAGATCATCTGCAAATTTAAAGTTCAAAGTTCCAAAGTTTGTGTTGTCTTGTAGTAAATGACCAACAAACAGAACGAAAAGAAGGGGGCCTAGCACCGAGCCCTGCGGTACACCACTCGTGGTTGGCAGCCAATCTGAGTAGGTAGAATTGACTTTAACCCTCTGTTTACGATTACAGAGGAATGCCCTAATCCAGTCCAGCATTTTGCCGTTAATACCAAGGTGGATAAGTTTGGAGATTAACTTAGAATGTACTACAGAGTCAAAGGCTCTCTGAAAAACAAAATGACACTTCAGAAGACACACCCAGATCAACCGCCGAGGTCCACCTGTTCAATATCGACCGGAGATGCATTGTCGTCAACCTCTGCGGCAGAAAGCCAAACTGGTTATGGTCAAGAAGATTATGGTTTTGGCAATGTTGTAGAATGTGGTTTCTTGTAATAGATTCCATAAGTTTGCTAAGAACAGATGTTAAGGCAATTGGTCTATAATTAGTAGGAAGGGTTGCATTTCCCTTTTTAAAAATGGGTATAATGTTTGCCTCAGACCAAGATTTACGTAATCGGCCTGTACTAAAGGAACCTGTAAAAATGATTGAAAGAACTGGCGCAATTTCTGCGGCTACTTCTTTACAGAAGAAAGATGAGTAGCCGTCAGGGTCCATTGCCTTACTCGCTTTCATATTGGCCATTGTGGTAAAAATCTCAGGAAAAGCGAAACATAGGTTATCGTTGTTGATAATGATGGGCGAAATCTTGCCATGATACACAGGCTCAACCTGGTTTAGTAGGTGTGAACGCAATGCATAAAAAATGTTGGGAGTTACATGGAATGCAAAAGTTTGGCAACCTGCTGAAATTTGTTAGTTAGGTGGTGTTATTCAATACTAGAAGGGGCGCATCCTTGGCAGGCCGCATACTGGCCGCCATCATGGAAAATGGCGGCCGGACAACAGTTTTTTTTATTTATCTCAAGAATAGTAACTCCAATCAAAAAACTTAGAATTGCAAAATTGTTCAGCACAACATTCTGCACAAAACATATACCCATCAACTTTTCGTGGAGGCAACGGTTAAAAAAAATCAGAATAAAAGTACTATATACCTTTTGCGGGCAGTGTGATAAGCATACACAGTACTACATTTGAAGTCTGTAACGTTTTACCTAAAACAGATGAACGAATGAAGATTAAAGTGTTCGAAAGGTGTGATTAATGCCTTTCAAAAACTCTAAACCGCATTCATGTATCTTTATTGGATCAAACTTTACAGATTAAAACTTAATACAGTATATGTTCACTACAGCCACTTAGGTGTGCCATTCACGTACGACGTTTGACCCTATAAAAATTTTACCAAATGTAGATACTTGAATGCAATTGTTTGAAAGGTACCAAACCCCCTCCCCCCACCCCCTTTTGAACCCCCCAGCTCTCGACGCGCCATTAAGCTTCAATTCATCCCTCCCAACTCCAGTTTTGAACGCTTCAAAACCTACACAGGAAACTATGTTATATTGGATGATTGATTACAGACTCAAGTGGAAGACTATATTTTTGCGATAATTGTTAATATAATACCTTTTCTCAAATGCCGGTGTTGAACATGGCTCTATTTATCATTAATTAATTATTTATTTAAACGAATACGTTTTTGCTTTACAGTATTAACGCTATGGACTAAGGACTGTGCATAATTCCAACACACTGTGCATAATCCACAACACAAGCTGTGGTACTTCCAATTCCAACGCAGCTGTTATTGAGGAAACGTACAAAAACTTCATCGACGACTGGGAGCATTTTCGCACTATCTGGCATTGAGGTGCATGTAGAGCTGACAATAGTATAAGCAACCGTCGATAATGTAGTGGCCAAGGAATCTAAATGGCATAAAGGCCCAGGCGGGAGCTCCGTCAGGACAGACTACAATGTAAACTAAAGCAGTCACAGGTGGCGGTTACTGTGGTTGCCTGTTCGAGTAAAGATAGTGTTGCTTCCATTAAGTCAAAAACTCCAAGGAGCAGCCCCATACTAAAGGCATCGAACAACTGTCTGTTCTGCATGAAAACAGAAGGAATTAAAACTGTTATGCAATCCTTCCAGAAACTGGGGCTTAATAAAGAACTTAAGAAAAAAGTGCTCCTCCATAATGATTCCAGGGTTTTGATTCGGCTTTCTACTAGATATCTGGTAGCAAATGAATTGAAATACCATACAAACTCTTTCATCTATCTCATCCTATTCATCTCATTGGACGAAGCCCTACAGTCATCTTCTGAATCATAGCTTTTTACATTAAGTGAATCGAACTTGTAGCACAGTATACGCACAATTTCAAAATAAACAACAATATCAGCACCAATATCTTCTGCAAATTTTCGACTGTCAATACTCTGGAGATGTTCGGGCTCAGACGACAGACGACAATGGAGTGATTTTTTTCTGTTTTTGCCTGATGAAGACTGTCGTCTGAGACCCAAAATAGCCAGAGTATTGACAGTCGAAAACTTGCAGAAGATATTGATGCTGACATCTTTATTTATTTTGAAATTGTGCGTATACTGTACTACGAAAATGATTCCCATATTTCAAAGTAAGCGCTACGACATTTTTAGAAAACTGAATCGAAGCTGCGGTAGAAATAGATGAAAGAGTTTGTATGGTATTTCAATTCATTTGCTTCCAGAATTCCAGCAGAAACCCGAGTCAAAACACTGGAATCATTAGGAGGAGCATTTTTTTTAAGTTCTTTATTGAGCCCCAGTTTCTGGAAGGATTGCATAACAGGTTTTATTCCTCCTGCTTTCATGCAGAACAGACAGACTGTTGTCTGATGCCTTTAGTATGGGGCTTCTCCTTGGAGTCTCCGGCTTAATGGAAGCAACACTATCTTTACTCGAACAGGCAACAACAGTAGCCGCTACCTGTGATTGCTTTAGTTTACGTTGTAGTCTGTCCTGGCGGAGCTCCCGCCTGGGCCTTTATGCCATTTAGATTTCTTGGCCACTACATTATCGACGGTTGCTTATACTATTGTCAGCTCTACATGCACATCAATGCAAGATTGTGCAAAAATGCACCGTCGTCGATGAAGTTTTTGTACGTTTCCTCAATAACAGGTGCACTGGAATTGGAAGTGCCACAGCGTGTGTTGTGGATTATGCACAATGTGTCGGAATTATGCACAGTCCTTAGTCCATGGGGTTAATACTGTAAAGGAAGAACGTATTTGTTTAAATAAATAATTAATTAATGATTAAATAAGAGCCATGTTCAACACCAGCATTGGAGAAAAAATATTAAATTAACACTTATCCCAAAAATATAGTCTACCTCTTGAGTCTGTGACCAATCATCCAATATAACATAGTTTCACGTGTGGGATTTGAAGCGTTCAAAACGGGGGTTGAATTGAAGCTTAATGGTTCGTTGAGAGCTGGAAGGGGATGGGGGTTCAAAATGGGTGGTTAATACCTTTCAAACGATTCAAATTGCATTCAAGCATCTATATTTGGTAAAGTTTTTACAGGGTCGAACGTAATAGTAAATGAGTGGCACTCTTACGTGGCTGTAGTAAACATATACTGTATTAGCATAAAAACGTTTATGCGTATAAAATACGGATGTAAGCCTTAAAAAAACTTAAAGCCGTAAAGGAACAGATATTAGAAAAAGACATGTAAGCCATCAGCGTTGCACTAATACGTGTAAAAGAATCTCCAGCAACCCAAAAAACAAGCTGCAGATTCTTTTACACGTATTAGTGCAACGCTGATGGCGTACATGTCTTTTTCTAATATCTGTTCCTTTAGGGCTTTAAGTTTTTTTTAAGGCTTACATCCGTATTTTATACGCTTAGGCCCTAAGCGTTTTTTAATACTAATATCCATTATTTTGTTTTCTTGTCTCAGCAAGAATAACACAGAAAATATTACTGTAATCACCTTAAATTAACTGTTATAAGAAAGCCTATTTAATACTCAATTTTAAGAGCTATAAAATTTGAAAATCGTTTGTTTGGTTCGATCTCTATATATGAGAGCAAAATTTGCCGAAGAAGAACAACGACAATAATTGTAGTCACATTAAAATAGCGTTCAAAAGGCCTTAGGCCTTCATCATAAGTAAGTTTTATGTTGTAAAAATGGGCATCGGTTCGTTGGTTCGATTTCCAGGATTAGTACAGCTGTTATGGGCTAGAATTAGGGCTAATTATGAACATCGAGCGTTTGAAATTTGGTACACAAGTCAATTATTAGCTAATAAATCGAGCTAGCTATGGAATCTCTCAAGATATCCTCTAAGACCCATTCCTGTCCCCCTACCACACTCACCTGTAGTACTACGAATCTTGGTACTATGAATTTTGGCTAACAAATTCCAATTCCAAATTCCAAATTTGGCCAACAAATGAACAACAAATTCTTGCTGATCATGCTAAAACGTGAATTAGTACACAAGTCATTTTTAGCAGTACAAATCGAACTAGAATTTGTTGATCATCAACCTCATGGAGAGGACACAGGGAAGCACTGGAGGGTAGGTGAATCTCATGGGGTTCCACGTGTAGTTGGATTTCCACTGCTACAATGGATGCTTTTAGTACATTCATCAAGAATTTGTTGGTCATTGATGCTTCATGGGGTGCCCAGATGGGGGGGGGGGCAATGCTGGGAGAGGCTTTGGTGGTTTCATGGGGATCCATAGCAGGTTCAATTTCTAGTACTAGGAATGATCTGTGTACCAAAATGCATGCTTTCAGTACGATCAACAAGAATTTTTCGGCAATCAACCTCATGGAGCCGGAATAGGGGGAGCCGGAATTCCATAGCTAGATTGATTTCTACTGTTAACAATTACTTGCGTACCAGATTTCATTTTTGTAGCACTATTCGGAAGAATGTGTTCGTCAGGCCTCAAAAAAGGAGCACGGGGAGGGGGGGGGGGATCGTTGTTGTGCCTTGTAGATTATCTCGATGGGGTTCCATAGATGGTTCACTTTGTACTGATGAATGACTTGTGTATCGCAATTCAACGTTTAGCCGATCTGCAATAATTCTTGGTCAAGCACCAGAAGGCTTGGTTTGGTTTGGTTCCATGCTTGGTTTGAATGACTTGAGTGCCGAGTTTCATGCTTTTTGCTCGATCCGCAAGAATTTGTTGGTAAACCTCAGTGAGGGGGGTGCTAGGGTCCCTTTGTGGGTATTTCATGTGGGTTCCATGGCTGATTCGATTTATGCTGCTAAGAATGACTTATGCGCCAAATTTCATGAATTTAGCTTAATCTGTAAGAATTTGTTGCCAAAGCCACTGGGAGGGGGCACGGGGAGGAGGTGCTGGGTGGGGGGGGGGGTGCTGAAGACATTTGGGGGGTATTTCATGGGGTCCAAGACTTGTGTACCAAATTTCATGTTTCTAGTTCGATTTGCAAAAATGTGTTACTCATTAATGATTGCTGCCCAGTGCTCTGCAATAATAATTACTCTGCCGACGAGAATACTGCAGTCTCATCAAAATCGTGTTCAAAAGGCCCTGGTTGGTGTTAATACCTACATTTAAGCTATACAGATTGAAAATCAAGAACCGCGGTAGCGGTCATTATGTAAGTCTCAGCATGAACTTCCATGTTAAACGTCAACTTTGAACTCCAATAGTTTTGCCCAGAATTGACATAGACCAACGAAATTTGGTATTTGGGGTCGTGTCGTAACTATTTCACCACATTATAAATTTTAATGACAACAATCAAACCGTTCGGCGTCCACAACATGACCAGTTGTTGTTGTTGTTGTTGTTGTTGTTGTTGGGACTCTTTGCCCTCACCTGGAGACCGAACCACTGAACCGATTTTCAAGTTCTATAGCTTAAAACGTAGGTGTTGACAAGGCCTAAGGCCTTTCGCAGTCTATTTTAACGTTACTACAATCTTCTTGACACGGAAAGCCAAATGGGCTAAAACTTTTACTCTCACCTAGAGATCGAACCAATGAACCGATTTTCAATTTGTATAGCTTAAAAGGTAGGTAGGTATTAACACCGACCAGGGCCTTTTGAACCCGATTTTGATGTGACTGCAGTATACTCGTCAGCAGAGCAATTATGATAGCAGAGCACTGGGCAGAAATCATCAATGTTGCTGTTGGGACTCTTTGTCCTCACCTGGAGATCGAACCACAGAACCGATTTTCAAGTTCTATAACCAAGCACCAAGCCTGCGAAAGGCCCTAGGCCATGTCCATACCTACGTTTTAAGCTATAGAACTTGAAAATCAGTTCAGTGGTTCGCTCTCCAGGTGAGGGCAAAGAGTCCCAACAACAACAACAACAACAACAACAAGAACAAGAAGAAGAATAACAACAACAACAACAACAATAAATGGCCATGCTGTGGACGCCGAACGGTTTGACTGTTGTCATTAAAATTTGTAAGGCAGTGAAAGAGTTACGACACTACCCAAAATACCGAATTTCCTTGGTCTATGTCAATTCAGGGCGAGAATATAGGAGTTCAAAGTTTGACGTTTAACATGGAAGTTCATGCTGAGGCTTACATAAGGACCGCGAGCGGTCCTTGATTACGTTTTAATATGTAAAGTTTGATCTAAAAAAGATACATGAATGCGGTTTAGAGCATTCGAAAGGTATTAATCGCACCTTTCGAACGCTTTAATCCTCATTCGTTTATTTGTTTTAGGTCAAACGTTATAAACTCGAATGTAGTACTATGTATGCTTATCGCATTGGCCGCAAAAGGTATATAATACTTTTATTCTGATTTTTCGTTTTAACCATTGCCTCCACAAAAAAGTTGATGGGAATATTTTTTGTGCAGAATGTTTTCTGAACAATTTTGGTATTTTAAGTTTTTTGATTGGAGTTACTTTACTTGAGATAAATAAAAAAAACTGTTTTCTGGCCGCTATTTTCCAAGTTGGCCCCCCTTCTAGCATTAATTAACACCACCTAACTAACAAATTTCAGCAGGGGGCCAAACTTTTACATTTCATGTAACTCCCAGCATGGCAGTCACACGTACTAGTTATCAATAGTTCCCATTTGGATAAAAGTTCTCATTAAGCCCATTGGCATGCTCTAAGTCACCTGTTAAAAGGAGATTATTTGCCAAAATAGGTGGTAGGTGTCTTGTTGATCCTGTCATAACTCTATAGTGTCTAAACAAGGAATGCATAGTTCCCTCTTGGAGAACCGATTTAGCTAATTCAGAATGCCAGGTGGTAATCAAAGTGGTCCGTGTTATAAAATTCCTCCATGTACATAAAGTCAAATTAATCATCTAAATTTCAGTCCATAATGTTTACACTTGAATGAATATTGTGGGGATGAGTTAAGTGAGTTTATGTATATCCTCGGATAGATCGTACAGAAAACTGTTTAAACGTCATGTGCAATACCTATACCACTTAGTTTACGCTTGCAAACCTTGGGAATTAATCTTGTCAATATTTAGTGTTGTCATGCAGGTAATCTAATTATTTGTTCAGCAAACCGATTAGTCCATGTTTAGCACTCCTCATCTACTCTGTATACCTCTTGCGAAACTTGTAGGAAACGGCCTAAAATGTATCGTTATGTGAATGGAAAATGGGTACAAATTATGTACTGGGTATTTCCCATCTCTGCAGAAGAAGCATCTGATGAAGCAGTTGAAGCTGTAGCAGAAGCAGTAGCAGAAGTAGCAGCTGATGCTGTTGAAGAATGTTCGGAAGATGAAGCAGAAGCTAACGGTGAACCAGTCAATGAAGCTGCAGCTGCTGATGCAATTGAGGAAGCGGCAGTAGAGGGACGAAGCTGTTAAACGTAGAGCTGCTATGAAAAAGAAGAAACGGTTCCTAAGTGATTACAGGCACCCATTTGGCAGTGGGGTGTTGAAAAGGCAAAAGAATAGGATGAGAAGTTAAACTATAAATTTATCGAGTGAAATTGTTCAAATTCATGTTAAAAAGGACAAAGCAAAAATAAAGAAACTGAACAGGCCCAAAGAAAGATGTTTTAACTGTCTTTTTTAATTGCTAAAAACACATACAGAGTAGCCATTTAGTGCTGGTGAAACAACGAAATCACGACGTTTCGGTTCCAAGTTCGGAACCGTTTTCAGGTGAAGGGTTTAAAACATGTCAAACAACTTAAAAATAAAAATAAAAATTAATAAAATAACAGCAGAGCAGGGCCATGGAAATAAAACTTACAAGTCATAAGGATGCAAGGTTCCATGCTAAAAACTAAAACCAAACCCGGCATTTCCCTTCACTTGTCCCTCACATTTGGCGATGCCATCGCGGAACATTGTGTCCCTGGTAGGTCTACCCTTGGTGGTAAGGCATTCATGACCCCAACCTAATTCCATCAACCCTTCCTTTAAAGCCGAGCCATTGTCTTCATTTAAACTTTTAAACTTTTGTAATTCATAATTCTTAGTTTTATGTTGAATAGCAGTTAGCAAACGTCAAGGTCCTTGACATGCCGATTGCATCTGCAACAAATTTTTATTAATTAAAAAAAAAATTTTATTAAGTGTTTTTAAGTTTGTACATTTGACTAAGGATGTTTTAACCTGCATTTTTTATTTCTTTTTCCATGTTTTTATTACCTATTTTTATTCATGTTAGTTGCTCCTTTAATGTCGGACTGGGTATAAGTGGAGGATGAGCTCCCTTCTCTGTCTGATACAGTTTATTTGATGTATAAATGAATTTATTACTTACTACGAACAGTTTAAAATCATACGACAGAACCATACGACAGAAAAATGCTAGAGTAGACATGGGATCAGAGTTTTTCACTTTTTGTTCTTCTTGTTGTTCATGTACTCCTATTTGTATACGTCAGTTCGTCAGCTTATTTTCTCCATGGCACGTGTTATATTTCTCTCCCCCAAAGAGCCGTTCGGAATTTCGTAAATATCTGGTAGCACACGGAACAAATTTGTTCAGTAGCCTAGAGATGTGAAATCGTAGAAAGACGAAGAACGTAAGATTCATCACCATGACCTTCAGGAAAATCTGACGAAATATGCGATTTGTAAAAATATTGCAAATTTGAAATCGTGCTATCTGCCAGTCTGCTCTGGCAATAGCTTGCAGCCGTTTATGGAGTGCTTTTAAATCATCACCTTTTTTTATTACAATTAAAACCACCTGTATTACAGTTAAAAAGTACATCTCTCTCATTTATACCACGCACCAATACAAGGCTGTTTGCTGTGACGCACGCATCATGTGACTCGGCTAGTCCACTCAGACGGTCAAAGAACCGCTATTCTCGCTCGTCATCGGCTGACTCACGATGACATCACGGCAAACAGCCTTGGCTCGTCGTATAAGAGGTACTTTATTAAGCTTGTTTCACAATTATTAAGCAGTGCTTACTATTTTTGGAAATGCAATTGTTGCATTGTAAAATGCCTTGCATTTGGCGAACTTTTAGCTTAGCTTTAGCTTACATTTAGCTTACACATTTAGCTTACATTTCGCAATTAAATCTGTATTTACAGCGTGAAAAAGGTTGACACCACCGCCTTTTATGTTGAAGATAGCGAAACTTTCTATTTCCAATTGGACGTCCATTGCGAAAATAATAAGTTCCAACGATCCCCGCATAAATAACACTGCCATCAGTAGTGTGGAGTGGATGTTTTCATGAACGAGAGATTGGGAATACCGCCAATAAAGCGTACATTTAAAGTGCTCTTACTTTTAGCACACACAATTTAACGAATTGAAAAACGTATTTAAAGAAATGATACCATATACGTTTAAAGTAATCTCCTTTAAAAAATACAATTTTGTAGTAATCAGGCTTACTTCAGTATTGGCGTAGTTCACTAGAAAAACCATTCATGCCAGAATTATTTATCTGGAATCTAAATGTAGCGAAAAGTTAGGCTATTAGACACTGAGTTAGTCCGTTTTTCGAAATTAGCGACCAGGGTTGCGCATGCATCGGTTTTTTGAACAGCAACTCTTCATTGCTATTATTTTGGGAGTTAGGGGAATTTTATCCTAAAAGTTTTTTTTTCGTTTATTTTTATTCTTAAATAAGTGTGGGAAATCACTACCTTTAGAATCACAATATTCAAGTTTTGTGCGGCTTCCGCCGGAGCTAAGATACGCAGTACCTTTTGTCTTCAAATGCAGGAAATCACCCTCTTCATTGTCGAATGAAAATCTAATTTTCTCTGGTTTAGAAGACGCCCCTTTATTTTTTAAATCTACTTAACTACGGCCACCTGAACGGTTTCGTCAATCTCTTTTTTTAATTGGCCAGCATTAAGAGTAAATTAAAATGTTCCTTCTCAGACACTTTCTTACGTAAAACATTTCATGCGGTTGATCTGAAACGTTGCTTTTGCATTTATAAATGCAAAGTCGTGAAAAGAATTGAAACACGCAAGTGAAAATCACTGAAGTTAGTCTATGAGGAACCATACTTTCTGTGTAAAATGATTCCACCTGCTTTGTCAAGTAACTGAACTCCATTGGTTCATCATGTTCAATGTCAAAATTATAAAGATAAGTCAACACGAAATGAGACCAAGACTGATTATAATTTAATAAGATGATAGCGAAACAGAGGAACAGATTATATCAATAATAAATGGTAAAGTCACGACTAGCATCAACTTAAAAAAAACCGCCTCATAGTTTACGCAATGTCATGGTTAGACCTTACACAAATTACGAAGCTGTGGATGGGATATGGTTAATATTCTTCATACTTATACCTATTTATTAATCCATGACTTGTTTTCTTCAGGTAGCAGCCTGACACTTATTCACATAAGAAATTACATTATTTTTTTCCCACACCCTATATTTCATCCAGTTTGATTCGATTTTTGTTTTACGATTTTTTTTGGAAAGGAGAAAATAAGTTTCTGTGTTTTACTGCGTTCTTCTTGACGAGGATTGCTGTGTATTATTTGTTTGAATGGCAAGTGCATGTTTACATCTTTGCCCACTTATTGTCTATCTTTGTGAGAAGAGCAGCCTTTAGTGATAAAACACATGGTGGATAAAAGATAATTTTTTTTCACTTGCATCTAAAGTAATATTTAGTAATTAAGAAAATTCCAAATACCATGAAACTGATAAAGATTTGTCAAGACTTAGTGTGGCGAGCTAATACGTTAATAAAGCATCATGATAAGAGACAAGACGACATCAAAGGTATGGATTGTAAAGTTGATCAAAAAAACCGAGGTTCGGACAGATCTAGTCTCACTTCATGCTCTCCGCAGTTGTTCATGTGATGGATTTAGTGATTAAGGCCCATTGTTACAGGAGTGCATTTCACAAATAAATATGTACAAAACATATTGTCGTTTGTGCTTCAGTGCTGGGTTACATCAGCAGCTTGGTTTCATTTATTGCATGCTTTAATATTTACAGCAACGTGTTTGTATTTAAAACAGAACACTTTAAATACTTTCCACTTTCCTCTCCAGACGTACACCCGAAGGAATATTAAAAATAAAACACTTTCAGTCACGAAAAAACTGATGTTGCTAAGGGCAGTCACTGGTTTAGAATCTGCATTCCCTAGGTTTGGTGCAGTGGTAACCTGGACCACTGCATTGTGACTGAGGTTGGGGCTAATGACCAAGTTGTCGACGCGCCATTAAGCCTCACCCCCCCCCCCCCTAGGTTTGGAGACACTGACCACTAGGCTTTTCTGATCGCTTCTCTTGGGGTATTGGAACCGTCGCAAAGCTTGCAGTTTAGCCTAGGCACTTACGTTTTCGACCGTCTTGTAGCTTTTCATTTTTTTTGGGGGGGGGGGGGGTTCGGGGAAGGGGAGGGGCGCTGTGACTCAAGGGGATGTGTTCGGCAAAGAAATTGTGTATCCCTCAGTCACAAATTAATTCTGGTGATTAAATGTTAGTTAAGTCAGTTGCAGGATTCATTTGTTTTGGAAACTAGGATGCTGACCACTGGTTGCTGCACATTACGTACATCTCATACAACACGTACTGAGCCTGGGCACTTAATTTTTCTCTTTTTACGTAAAGCTGACTTTTTTTCGGACACTGTGACTCTAAGGGTTAACGTCCCATGTGTTCATAGATCAGTAAGGTGATTCGTTCTCACGTCCTCTTGGCTCGAAGACCCTATCAATTCGCCTCTGCATTGCCTGCTTTGCTCCAGTTCCCAGCGAACCTTCATGAAACTCGCTTTTCGCTATTATATTTACCTATTTTAATTTCTTGGGTAGGCATGTCCTGGGGTTGAAGGGATTAACGCAGGAATTAAACCTGTAACACACATATTTCAAATACATTACGAAGATATATTTTAAAGGCGGAAGTTATATGTGCAAACCTAATATGATTGCATTCTTAACTGCAAGTAACTCCGTCCTGTATTTAATAAAATAAAAACTCCTGGAATTGAGATGCTGCAAGATATCTCAAAAGCATAAACTAACAGAACGAAGTATGTTTGATTCCTGTAGTTGTGCTGAAATAGGAAATGGCAAAATTTTTTTTATTTATTAAAAAGTAAATAACAAACTAAAGTAGCTAAAGTACACACAAGCAAGATGCATCAAGAAACCGAGTACGTTCAATCATTATTTATGCAAGTCATGCAAATCATGGAATAGACGTATAGACGTGTGGAGAGATGTATAGAGCAAATCATGGAGTTAAATGATATTATTATTATAACACAAGCAAGTAAATAAGCAAAACAGATAGTAAACAAATAAACTATTTTTATTACAATTACGGCCAAAAAACAGTAGAGACAATTATAAATTTTAATTTCTTGTTTGGAGGAGATGAAACCGCTTTGCTCCCTCCAGAACAGAACTGAAGTAACTTAAGGACGTTGGCATTGTGTTATCATTTTATGCTTTTACTGTTACCAGTCGATTGCTCAGCTAACGCAAAAAAAATAACACTTCTACACGGAGAATGATGAAAGAAATACTGAAGAACAGAAGATTTGCGTGAAATAACAAACAAATGTAACACAGCCAACGACAACACGTCAGGATGGTGCAGTGCGAATTGCAGAAAGTGTGAATCGGACAAACACCCTTTTTCTATTCCACCTGGGGGTTGAACCAAAGGTTTCCTCAATAATGTGGCATTGCAGTAGAGCCGTTAACTTTAACTATGGCTCAAGCTGCTATCGATACATGATTATAAAGCACAATCCTAAAGTAACTGGTTTCAATAACCGGCAATCAGGTCAGTGATTGGGTACCAAAACCGTAAAAAAAATTCACAAAGGCTCACTAAAAATAAGTACTACTGTGACTGAGAAATAGTTGTTTTATACTAAGGGCAATGTTTTCAATAATTTTCTCAAAAAGGATTTTAGGCAATTTTGATATTAAGTTATTAGCAAGCGTTATGTGAAATCACAATGAATGTCCTGCTTGCATGCCGTGAAAAGTTGAGAAATCTTTGCTGCACACTCATTTTCCGATTTAAACTTTCCCATTTACCATTGCATTTCTGAAAGATTATTTGAATTTATGTGTATATTTTCTTTTATTTTGATGTTGTTCTTTACAATGCTACATTTATTGAGCCTTTGTGTATAAAATGTGTGTAACGTGTCATTGCTCATAGAGCAAACATAGTGCCGATATCAATCTGATACTTTTTGGCTAAATACGATTGTGCGCAATTACTTTCACATCATGTACCAATTTTCGAAAAACCATTATTTTTTTATTTTGCTCAACCCTAAATAATCGTGGTGAGAAAGTGGGATGGTTGCAAATATGACATGTTACAGCGACGATAAGGATTACCAGCCAAACATACAAATAATGGTCGTATTCTTTGCGATAGGAAGTCATGTCTTGTCATCTCAAAATGAAATTGAGACTTACATTTTTTCTACAAATCCTACAAAAAGAAATGCAACTGTACACATATCCTACGACTACAATCAAAAGGAACTAATTGCATAAAAATTATAGGCTATTATTTCTACATGATGTCAACAGTTAAAATAAAGGAATTAGTTTTGTCTGTTTGAATAAAAGATTCATCCATTCTTTTATCCTTATACTTAAAACGAAGGAATTAGTTTCATTTGTTTGCTCTTTAAGACTCACAATCTCTATTTCTTCAACCTAAACGAAGGAATCAGGTTAATATGTTGACCACTCATTTTTCCTCAACCTAAAAGGAAGAAATTAGTTTCTTTTGTTTGCCCTTTAAAATTCACCCACTCTTTTTTCATCAACCTATAATGAAGGAATTAGTTTGTTTTGTTTGCCCTTTAAGACTAATCCACTCTTTTTTCCTCAACTTATGTAATAAACACCCGTTTCAGGATATTGAAAAGGATATTAGCTGGTTATGTTAGGCTCGAACACATTTGCAGCTGTACAGTCACGGAAAGAAAACTTTAGGTCATTCTCACCTAGCTGTGTTTCCTGGTGGAAATATTGTAGTATGGAGCTATTGAGCACTGTGTATTTTTGGTACTATTTATAATTTATCACACCCAGATAATCAATCAAGCCACATTCAGCAAACAATGTTTTCATTAAGAGTAGATTCTGTGCATTTACAAGAAGTTATTTTGTAAAACGACAAAAGTCTAGAAATGTCTGCCACCTGTTCATGGAATGTGCTGTTTCTTTTGTGTAAGTGATCACAATGAATTATTATATTGCCAGAATTAAGCAATACATAATAGCTTCAGGAAATATTACTTAATTCTTCGACTCGATTCATGCCTCTCCAATTTCGTGTTTTTTGCCAGTAAATTCTACGAGTATAGTTGTTTCGCTATACTATGTATACTAACGGGATTTTCAAACTATTAAGAGGTTGGTTGTTGTTCTGGTTGACGAACAAATGGACCAGACAAATTTTGGGTTGGATATTGGAATTTCAGACTGATGAGAAAAATATCATGTTATCTGTTTGTTAACCAATTACATATTTGGATATTTTCATTATACTCTGATTGCAAGAGTAAGATAGGCCTACGTATACCATATGTTTCCTTCTTGAATTCGTAGTTGATCAGTCACTATCTTGAACCGAACGGCGATTATAAGCTACTGATCATCTCAGTGCACAGGTACTGAGGAAGCATTAAGCACTCATTCAATGCATTAAGATACATTGAAACGCAAAATTGAAAGCAGTTATAGTTTCTATATAATCCTGCGTATTTACAATACCATGTGAATTTCGATTAGTGTGGGACAAGATAATCGCATGCCAAATTTATGCTGGCATGAATTTAGGATTTATTACTAAATAACGATATATGTCATAAAATCTAGCAAAAGTGACTACTAGAAAAAAGTAGAAAAAGTAGAAAAAAGTAGAAAAAAGTAATTTACAGGTTAAGTAGATCAGTTCGAGGACTGCTCCCTGATAAAGCAATGGACCCATAATTATCATTCCCTGAAAACGATTTAATTTCACCATTAATTGCATGCCTTGTTCACAATTTGAAAAGGTAAAACACTTAAAAACTTGACACACCAGCAGCTCTGACTGTCTCAAGGTTTTTAAGTGTTTTATCTTATAAAATTGTGGATAAGGCATGCAATTAATGTTGAAAATTAAATCGTTTTGAGTGTATGACAATTGTGAGTCCATTGCTTTAGTAGGGAGCAATTCTCAAACTAATATCGAATATTTCCGAATAGTCCCTGACATTACAACTGAGGTTAGTGCAATGACGTTGCTGTCGACGAGTTATAAAGCCTCAATCTCCCCATTGCAACATATACTAGAGTGGAGAAACTGCAGGTTGCTTATAATGACATATTCGCATAGGAAGTCACCTATGGTAAATCCTATTATGAAACCCAAGCTGACCTTAGAGGTTGCTTTTGAGAACGTAAAAAATTTATCACCCAAACTATGCAAGGTAGGGGGATGAAAGAATTTATCAAGTAGTTAAGAATTGTGCCATAAACATGGGAGATAATTGCAAACCAAGATGGGAAGTACACAGATCTCCAATCCCAGGTCGGGTGGCTTATTCATTGCTTACTCATGGCTTACCAACCTTACTTATTTTTTTCCTTTTCATGGGCGTTACGCATTCTGTCATGTGATTGTTGATTGTTCCCATCTTGATGGTATTCATCTTTGTTTCCATCTTCCACAAAACTTAGCAGATCAATACGGCAATGACTCTCCGCCTGTAAGAGGTTTTTGATTTTAGCAGGAGGCATGGATATAAGATAAAAATCTAGATTTCCGCTCTGTTTAACATCTCTATGATGTGTGGCATGGTTGCAACCCTGACTGTAACTGTGACTGACTGTGGTTGCACTGTAACTGAGGTTGGTGCTAATTACCAAGCTGTCAATGCACCAAAAAGCCTCAACCCTACCCCTCTCCATCCAAAGGCCAGTGGGAAATATATAACCTGTTTCGTAACTAATGTAGTAGTAACTAAAAATAAATGAAATAAAATAAAATGCTTTCAGTGGGCAAGGAAAGACTACTGTTCGTCAGTGCATAATAAACTTGCTATTGTCTCTTTTTACCTGTTTTACACACATGATTTTACCCACTTCTGCAGTGCTTATAGCGTGATTTCTGTTCTGCTTTCTATGTGGGCTTAGTTTCATGTTCCTTAAATTTACTGCATGTCCCTATCTTGCGTTGTTTAGATGTGTCAGAGGGTGCTACCGTGGATAACTGTCATGTTGCTGGGTGAAATGTTGTGGAAGGATCTTGGACTGGCTAACCCACTTTAGTGAGGTGCTGGTAGAAGGAAATAAGAAAGAGAAAAATACGAAACAGCATTCATATATTTGATGACAATCAATTACATTTCGAGTGATGAATGACATTAAAGACTGGGGTAAAATAGTGCAGTTGGCCCTAGTAGTAATTTGGAACATTAGGGTCCAGAAAGGGTTAAAAACAATATGGCCTGCCATAGCCAAAAGCCAGGCCGGGTTGCTGATCCGTCCGGGATGGTGGACAGATGGAAAAGACAATCTCCAAAGGCACAAGCGGCGCTAGGTGACGTCTTGAGACTTCCCGTGTGCACGCCGCATACAGCTGTCTATTCTTGTCAACAATCTAGCTTGCTAGTGTCCATTAATGATGCCCGGAATTCTTCAGGATGTAACACCAACAATCGCCGAGTCTCCTGACGTGCGACGAAACGAGCCATCCATTATTCACGCTGGGTAGCTTCAGGGGCATCCTCAGATGACGTCACTCCAACAAGATGAGACATTTTCGTTGACCTTAAAAGCTACCTACATGGACAGTCTGTATTTCTTAATCAGATGCCGTAAGAGCCTTCCAATGTGGATATGTTATTAGTCAGAACCTGTATCCACTCCACTGAAATTTACTTCGCTTTGAACGGGACTTTTGGGACGCATTGTATGATGTGACACGAACACTCATTGCAATGCGTCACAGCAACTTTAGCAACAGTTTAGCAATTTCCACAAATAAGTTTAAAAATTTTAGTAATTAAGTGAATCATGGAACGCATTGCTAAGCTTTCAGACATAGCTAGTAAAACTCAACGAATTGTGGAAGGTACTGTTATTATTACCTACTTAAAATTTCACTCTTACCAAGACTGTCTAATGTAGTGCTCATGGTGGTAATACGTTTAGCGTTTCATGTGATTCTACGGCTGGTTGTGACATCCGTAATAAATCCCAGACAGATACAGTCGAAACTGGGGCATGTTATTTCGTCATTTCACACCTATCTAAATGTTATGGTAAGGTGTACACCTTCTGCTTAATTAAATTAACCGCAGTGTAGAGGTTAGCACTAAGGACTCACTATGACTGAGGTTGATGCTAATGACCTCACTGCACCCACAATTTTGGTGTATAGCTAGAGTTTCTACTGAGTCTCCAGTAAAGAACTGGATTTTGACTGGATTGATTGGATCTTTTCCAAGCAGCATTGAGCAATGCCTTTAATAGGAAAGATTATTGGTTCAACTCCCATATGAATAGAAAATGTTGTTTTTGATTTACCTTTCATAAATTCGTGTTTCTTAACGATTGTGTTGTTGTTGTTTAGGTCTGATTTGTTTATTATTATTACCTCTCTACAGGACCAGGGGTATATCCACAAAGGAGAAAGAGAAGACAGTCAGATGGGGAAGGAGTTTCTGACGAAGCTGTCGAGGCTGCAGCTGAAGTAGCTGCCGATGTAGCAGCCGATGCTGTTGCACAAGCTATAGAAGATGAAGCAGATGCTAACGGAGAACCAGTTGATGAAGCTATTGCTGATGACGTCATTGAAGAAGCAGCAGCAGATGTGGAAGAAGCAGTAGAAGGACCGTCAAGAAGGAAGGGAACTTTGGCCGACTGGGTGGATCCATATGCTGATGAAGAAGAAGAAGAAGAAGAAGCAGCAAGAAGAAGAAAATGGAAACGAGGTAGCAAGAAGAAGAAGAGGAGTGCCAAGAAGAGGAAGAGGCGTGGTTAAACGAGCCATTGAAATTGCTATGGAATGTTGTGCCTTGCCGAAAGCTAACTCTTGTGGATAATAAACAATGCTCTTGTAAAGATAAATCATTGCAAACATATTAAAATACACACAGATACAGGTCGTATTAGTTACTTTGATAGTGTTTTGCATGCCTTAATTCACGAAAGAAATATCAAGGTATTCCTTCAAAACAGCGTAGAAGTAACAGCATGTGATGAAACCACAGTGAAATCATAAAAGCATGCAACAAAACAGCGCGACGTTGTAACAATGTGTGGAGGAAATAGCTTGGAATAAAACAGCGTGCGACAAACAAGCACAAAAAATAGTTTTAAAACAATCACTTGTCGAGAATTGGTAATTCAGAACAAAGTACAAAGCAAAGTACAATTCCCGAAAAGTCATCTGTTGTTTGTCGCGTGTTGCTTTATTCCATTTATTTCATTGTATTTTGTCGTTACGCTGTTGTGTGTCTTGCTGTTATGGCGTCGTGCTGTTATTTCCGTGCTCTTTTGGCACACATCTAAATAACAAGAAACAAGATAAACACGCTTTCAGTTGCATTAGTTAAAACTATTTGGTCACACAAAAAGCATAACAGGTGTATTTTGTCAAACCAGTTTTAATAGGAGTGGCACAAAGCAGGTTCTCAGTCTTCATTCGAATGTCTGAGTGGCGAAAATCATTCAGTCAGTTGTCGAACGAGCGACCGTGTATCGGACAACCTTATTTTAAATATTGACGTGTTTTTTTTCGCTAAATAAATACGTTTGAAAAATATCATTCGAACTGCTATGGCCCAACCTAAGCCAGAAGCAGCTTTGAAATGACTAGAAATAAATGTTCATTCTTTCAACCAAGGACAACTGAGTTAAAACTACAGTCCTTGTTTTAGGCCATTTATTGCGCTTGCTGGTAGTCATTGGCTACAAATGTTTTATTGCTAAAGTAACAGTGGGGCAATAATGTTGAAAAACTGACCTGATCTAAGGAAGCGAGACCCTCAGCTTCCATTCAAGCTGACTTTGTGACAAGACAAGAAATACGAAAGAAGCGTTATGACATGGATTTCGCACATGCAGTCATTTATTTCGTCTTTGTTTTACTAATCTCTATATATATTTCGCTTATGAGCTGACTTAATAATGATGGTGCGGGATCATGACGTCCGGCCAGAAGCGAGCAGGCGAGCAGCCTTTGCATTCCAGCACGGGAAGAGGGTTGGGGGAGGTGGAGGGCAGGTTTTGGTGGAGGGCGTGAGGAGGTGGCTGTTTGCTAGAATGGCGTATGTCACGCTGGGTCAGCTATATAACTGAAACTTGTATCCTGGTGTTTGTTTTGTTTCGTAGATTTAGACATGCGGCCATTCTACAACTTTACCAAGAATATTAAGCCATTAAGATAGTTAACAATTATTTGTCATTTGACATGATAATTTCAAATTTAGTTCTAGGTTTACGGAACATTAACAACCAAATTACTTCTTTTTACTAAATTACGACCTTTTCCTTAATTTTAAGAATTAATTCGTAGCAGTTATACCACTTGAGTATAGGTTAATATTTATAAATATTCTCCTACACGGATTGCATTCCAAACTGAAATAAAACCGCATATTTGTAACAGGTGATTTTTTAAAATCAGTTTGGCAACGCAACAATATATTAAGAAAAATTATCTACACTTTTAACTCGTCTCAAGTGACATTTACAATGGGAATATCAGGTTTCACGTTGTAATGAAAACAATACGGAGGGACTATAGCGAAAAAACATCTGATAATGCCATATACGGTCTATTACCAGTTTATGCCATCAACAATTTTTTTGTACTTGACAATACCCTAATCAGTTTATAAAAAAAAATCTCCAGCCCATAGCAAGGTCTTTTCTGCAGAGAACCCTGACTTATGTAGGAGGCCAATTAAAAACTGTACTCCTCGAAATTCCAGACATATTTGTGAAAATCTGTAACTTTTTCGTTACTATAAATCCGAGATTTTTTCCATCAGTTGTTTTTTACGGACGGTCTTTGAATTCTATTACAACTAGCTATTGAACTATAAAAATTAAAATTTTCTTTTTCTTTTATAGTAATTTTACTTCATTTATTGTTTTGCGTCGTTTCATGTCGGGCAACCCAAAAGTTAAAACTCGGGCCTTTAGGGTCTTTTGGACCCTAAGCGTCTGCTGGAGCATGAAACCATGTTTGGTCTTCATAGCAATAGACATAGTGACAGTGACTGAATTGAGTCGATCCAGCGTCTAATTGCAAAGAAATTCCCTGGCCTTTGCAACTTACCATATGGTGTGCAGCTCTTGTGAAACGAGGTTGACTCCCTTGAACCGTTCAGGCTGCATGCAGATCCAAGGTTGAACTTTAGGATTGTTCCTTGTCTGTTGCACATTGACGTACCCTACTTTGACCATTGTTTCAGTAAGGCCACAAGAGGCCACCTCTTAAGCTGGCGTTTGCCTCAGTTAAGTTAGACTGCAGATTAAACTTCTTTGCTGTCCGGGTTGTTCGCCCATGGAATTTACTGACGGAGGAGGCAGTACTTGCAACCACTGTGGCACTTTTTTTCTAGTTTGCTGAATAGCCTTCCCCTCAGGAGTGCGTGAAGAGACCTGACCTTGGTCTCAATTCTCCCGATTGACTCTTTTAAATACTATGACTTGTATGAGCAACTGCACTCTTCAAGTTCCTCTCCATTTATGAGTGGATAAACCTTTTTGTCATTATTATTTTATTTCTCTCGTCTCTTTCTTGCACATTATCATATGTCAGAATTTGGCTTCATTCCCTACATGACCCCATTAAAATAAATGTCTCATTCCCCCCCCCCCCTAAAATGCGTAGACTCATACGTTACTTGTCTGCATCCATTGACTAAAGTGTTTGCTTTTACTTTTCACATTACGTTTCAAGTCTTTTACACTGTTGCACAAAAATTGTGAAATAATTCCCTCATATAATGATTTACGTCGTAGTAATGAAGTGGAAATTATTTTGGTATTAGATTAAAAATCCCTGAAACTCCTTGCTCAATTTTGTTGGTTTATGTTCGTAAATTCACAAATAGGATGTTGAATGTACGTGGAAAGTTTTAAATGAATAGGACAAGGGGTTCAAAGTTATCGTGGAAACAGACAGCACAGAAAGCCAGACCTTTTCTCTGTTTTCCCACTACGTTAACTTCATGGTAAACCGGAATTTGGTTACATCCAGTCGAATGTAAAGAGGTAATACTTTACTATTACAGAATTTTACTATTCGGAGCACTGCCAAATAAATCGGCAACAACAATCTGGTTATTGTTGGTTTGGAATTTGGTCTGGGCGATTTGGGCCAGGACAGCTTGGTTCCCCCCCCCCATTTAGACTTGGAACGATTTATGACCAGGTAAGTAATAATTAAAAAAAATTACATGAAATTATTGTTCACCCATGGAATTAACTGTCGGAGTAAGGCTCTAAACACTGGGCTGCCATGATAGTGCGACAATGGCCGTGCTACAACTTGGTTCTATTGCTTCTACACATTCGGTTTTGGCAGCACAACTGGCTGCACGGCCAGAAATACAGTGGCTGGACGATGCGATTTTGGCAGCCACCAACTGAAAGCGCCACTACATGATACCATTGTTTTCAATGGATTGTTACAAATTATTCGTTCTGGCAGAGTGGACAGAACTCATTTACGAGTGTTGTGAACCTGCAAAATGAGTTTTGCTGGCGGTCCAGGTTTGTCCAGGTTTGTCGACCATCATGGTGGTCCACCATGATTGTCGACTTGTTCTTAGAAACCGTGGTGGCAAAACCAAAATCAATTGTGGCACCGCCATGGTTGTCTACACACTGCAGGCCCTTGTGGTGTTCATAGGCTCTTGTGGGCAAGGAGAGTAAGGAAACACATGCTATATGTATCCTACTATTGCAATCATAATACACTGGAAAAAAATAGATTGCTTCACAAACAATAAGATGAGATTTTTTCATCAGTTTGAAATACAGTCCACAGTCGAGTCTATTGTACCTCAACTAGAACAACAACCAACCTCTCAGTAGCTAGAAAATCGCAATTATATATTGTAGCGAAACAGTTATAATCGTAGAATTTACTGTCCAGAAACACGAAATTACTTAGAGAGGTAAGTTGTGGAAACGTAAAATATGAAGAATTAATTTCTGAAGCTAATATGCATTGATTAATTCTGACACTATAAATAATTCACTGTGATTACCTAAACAAAATAAACAGCACATTCCATAAACAGAAGGCATGTATTTTTTTTTGCTTTTGTCATGTTACACAATAACTTCTTGTAAACGCATGAAAATACTCGTAAGGGAAACATTGTTTGCTGAATGTGGTTTCGTGAGGCATTGATTAGCTTGGTGTATTAGATTATATATAGTATCACGAATACATAGTGCTTAGTAGTTCCATACAATAATGTTTAATACTTCAACTAGGATACATCTCTCCATGTGAATAAACTAAAGTTTTCTTTTCATCACCGTAATGCTGCGAATGTGTTCGAGCACCACACAACTAACTAATCTCATTTCCAACATACAGATACAGGTGTTTATTACATAGGTTGAGGAAAAAAGAGTGGATGAGACTTAAAAGGCAAACAAATTAATTTCTTCGTTTTAGGTTGAGGAAAAAATTGGGTGAAACTTAAAGGGCAAACAAGTGAAACTAATTGCTCGGTTTTAAGTTGAGGATAAAAAAGCGGGTGAGTCTTAAGGGCAAACAACTAAAACTAATTCCTTCATTTTAGGTAGAGGAATAAAAAGCAGATGAGTCTTAAAGGGCAAAGAAATTAATTCCTACATTTTAGGTTGAAGGAAAAAGGTGGGAGAGCAAATAAAATTCATTCGTCTTAGGTTGAGTTAGAAAGAGGTAGTGAGTCTTAAAGGGCCAACAAATGAAACTAATTCCTAGTTTTAAATTGAGGATAAAAAAATGGATGAGTCTTAAAGGGCAAAAAAATGAAACTAATTCGTTCATTTTATTCGTTGACATTGTTTAAAAATAATTTTTTTTGAGCAGACACATAGTCAGCGTAATTAGTTTGTTATTCATTCATTGTTGAGAAAATTAATACATGTTATTAGTTTAGTACAACAATTACGTGCACAGGGGCGGGTAGGACGACAACTTACGTTAGAAACAAGGCTCAAACAATTTCTGCAATTTTTATACATTATTTTTACTTTTTTTTACTTTTTCACAGAGGTATCATTAGTTAGACCCCTTTGCGTTCCAAAATCAGTTGCGTAATTGCTTATTTCTCATCCCATCTCAAATGCATGTGCGTGTTGTAATGAGAAGGAATATAAAATATACATAGCGTGGAATTAAAAAAGCTTTATTTACAACAATTTTTAAATAAACGTTTGTCTGCAATTTGTCCCCATGAAAAAAGGCTTGTCTTGTTCTAGTTTTAAGTTATTCTTGAGCATTAACAGCCTGGAAAAGGGTGTGATAGAACACATCTCTATTTTTCCAACAAAGCCGATCAGAGAGCGAACGGTCAGAAGTCGAAAGATGTTGGGCGATGAAGGATGTTTCTCTACCTTCCATAAACCAAACCCATATCACGACATCAAGTTGTTACGTTCACAATCAGATCCTTGATAATAATTAATGATGAGGAAGCAGCTCATTGACAAGTGGAGGTGAAGCATGATGTTTGTCATCCCTCGATTTGGCGCTTGATTAATGGGGTGAGACGTGCACAAAAGGGATGTGATTTGACATACGAACAATATGTGGTAGTCTTTTGACCAGTATCTAACCGGCGGAAGTATCAACATACTGATAACCGTATTCGACACTTTGTGTCATCCTGTACAGTTTGCAATATAAATGAAATATATAAATTCCATGGGTTAGCACGACTTACTAATGGAGTAGCAATCACTCTTTAAACCATGCTATTGAGGCTTTTATACGTTCACCCTCTCATTTCATCTATAATTTAGTACTGGTTACGGACCTTTTTAAAGAAAAAATTAACAACATCTCATATATATAACAATGAATAATAACAATGAATTAATGAATAAAAGTAAATCACTTTGAAGACATGAATACGCAAAAACTTATTAAAAAAAACATTAAAAGTGTTTTTTGCTAATTAAAAAAAATTTAGGCCTAGTTTTTAGGTGTACCTCGCTACTAACCCATCCTTGGCCAAAATGGCATTCCTCATACGGCTTTTAAAAACAGTCAAAGATTGTGCTTCAACAACTGCTAATGAAAATATAACTGGTAGGTCGGTAAATCATTTTATTTCATTACAGTACATTATTTTTACATGTCAAGAAATGCTGCTACTCGTCTGCATTTAGAAAAACATAATGCCAGTGTCAGTACAAAGTTCATGTGTGCTATTACACTCCCCCTCCCCAACTTCCCACCCAAACGAAAGAAGTTCATTCTTCCTTCTATGCCAAACATAAGTTGGGGTATAACAACTGCACAATTGAAAGTTTTGGAAGTGGATGAGGTGGGTAAAAAAAATGAGGGGTAGAGTATTTTTTCGGGTTGGTCATGAAGAGGGGACGCACTCTTAGAAATTACTATAGCCTATTGTTTAACTAATAAAAAACTGCTATCAGTGTCATCATGAAGTTCATGTTGTCCCATAACCCCCCTCAACAAACGAAGAACTTCTGCCTTTATTCCGCCAAAAAAAAAAATATAACAACTGTAATATTGATACTTTTGGAAATGGGGAGGGGTGGGTAAATAAATGTGCAGTGGGGGAAAGTATTTTTAGGGGAAGGGAAAGAGGTATCCCTGGAAATGACTGGGGGTTATCGTTCAAGTATATACAAAAAAATAGCCTAAGGAAAAAACTTTGGTTGCAGCAACATTGACATAAGAGCCAGGGGTCGATCAGTGGGTAGCGTTTTTTGGGGAGGGGGAGGTTGTATGTGTTTGCATTAAAAAATACTGTGACTGTCATCACGAAGTTTATTTGTGTCATTATTCTCCCCTCCGCCACAACCAAAGAAACCAAAGAAGTCCTCCAGGGTATTTCCTCTCCACCAAAAAAGTTGAGGTGTAACTGCGTAAATGCATATTGAAACTTCTGGAAATTGGGGTGGATAATAAAATAATATACCGTGGGGGAGGGTTGAATCTAATTTTTTAAACAGGTGATAATGATATTTTGTTTGCAATATAAAATTCTGTCAGTGTCATCATCATATCTTCCAAATACTCACCAAAGTAAAACAAATGCCAATTTCTCTCTCTATATTAAATAAACCTACTTTTTAGGAGATGCTAATTCTTTGCACACAAAAAAAATACTGTCAGTGCAAATATGAAGTTCATCTTGAGTCGTTATCTCTTCACCCCCTCCTTCCCCTTCAAGTCAAAGAGTCCTTTGTCAAAAAAATTGGGTTCTAAGAACTGTAAAATCGAACTTTAGACCTGCAGAAGGGGTAGGTCAAAGAAATTTTACCGCAAATGGGTATTTTTTGGGGGGAAGGGAAATGACTGCGGCCTATCATTCAATTATAAAAAAAAAGTGTTGTTGCAGTAATATCGAAACAAAAAAGTTCGCTGTAAGAATTTTTTCACTAGCAAGAGAGCAGTTTTCGGGGTATAAATAAGCAATACGTTGGAACTAACAAGCCGTGCTGCTTCCTCCTGCCACCTTTCTGCTTCATTATATAGGTGCAATAAAGGAGCACTCTACAATGCTAAATTTAATAATATACCCATTTGTTTCAATAGTAAGCAAGTAACAATCAAGAATAAATATAGCCATTTCTTCTCCCGTCTTAAATTTATTCTCCGAATTCAACTTCGACCGCTTTTCAGCCTTCTTTAGATTTACACGCGATAAATAGTTTCTTCAATCACGATCCAGTTTGGCACGTTTCTTTCCTGAATCTGTAGCATACTGCTAGTCCTCCATGTGCTTTTGTAGCCTGTAGAAAGGCTCTCTCTCCTTTGCCTGTAGAAGCCATATTATGATTCACATGATCTGGTTGATCTGGCTCTGACAGCGAGTCACGTGATGTCCACAAGCTATGACAGCACTCTTGCGTTACGGATTCTTGCTGTAACATCATCAGGTGTGCAACATCGAATATAGTTCCTGCATACTATCATTCCATCGATCTTGGTTCATGGCTTGGCAGGAATTAGCTTACACGCTGGCTCCCGTGAGAAAAACGGGCAAAAATACAGGTATATGTCACATTTAACACTGAACTTCAGCACGTGGACCTCTTAATAATTGTTAGATGATTTCTTTAAAAAAAACTACATCCGGTAGTGTATCGAGGAAATTCAATAAAAATGGCCAAGCGTGTATGTCCTGTATATGGTCCAAGACAAACGAGTTAGGCCTAAATAAGATTTAAAATAAAGGAAAGCAAACTTTGACAAACAACCAAGTTTGACAAAAATCAGATAAACGAGATTTGACATTAAAGAGATAAATGAGATATAAATTCAATAAAGTAAGAAAGATTATCGATAAACAAAAAAATGAGATTTGACATAGATGAGACAAATGAATTTTGAGGTAACTAAGATAGTAGTCAGCAATGCCAAACTTGATACCTATGTTAATATTTATCTTGAAACTTGTTTTGCTTCATCAGAGTGCTTCAGCTAAGAAAGATATTACAACTACTTGCCAGTAGATTAGTGACGTATTGGATAGGCAGTATGGTAGTGATCTGGTGATCAATTGGTTCACCAGTCCGAATGTGCGTTACATCACTTGAATGAAATGTAAGTGCATAAAGGTAGCTTTCTGTACTACGGTATATTCTGGTTGTGAAATTGTTTTTTTTTTGCGTTTCCTACTCACCTTTATGTAAGTTCAGCGATTTATGTATACTTATTTACATCAAAACCAACCTAAGGATTCCTGGGTACACAGAATCGATCTTGTTAGTATTATGCACAAATACGAAGCACTTTAAAGTATATTTATTCATTGTATTCTTAAGGACACCAAGTAATCAGAACTATTTTTCCACAGAAAACTCTTACTGTTTAACTGTCCGCACTAGTCACGCTAGTGTTGCTTTTTTCTGATTAGTGAACTTTACCCACAGGTGGGAGAATTTTTTTTAATCATATTCAGTTTCAGTTTCGAATTTCGAATATTTCAGTTTCGAATTTTCTATTCTAGCAATGAAAAAATTCACAAGAACCTAGCTTAAAATGTACAGTATTACGCTTTAACAGTTTAAAATTCGTTCATTAATTTGGAGTTCCATGAGAGGGCAAAATAATAATCGTAACATCAGCAGACGTATTGTATTCTGGTTAAAACAATTGTCACAAGATGCCTGATTTTGAAAAGGGCGTAAGTCACAGAAGTTGATTTCGAGAAAATCACAAAAAATGTTTTAATAATAAACGAAAAATAATTCGAATTTTTTTGAAATAGCCAATATTCTGCACATGATGAACTCCTATTTGTCCAGTATTGGGATCATTCTGGGACTTTTGAAACTTACAATATAAAAGAAAATAGGTTGTGGACTTGTGCACTTTTCAAAGTCACTGCTCATTTGTGGACTAGAATGTTAACAATGACTCATTAATATTACTTTGTTTAGGAGAGAACTAAGTGTGCAGTGGCTAACAAAAGTTTTATTGCGACGGAGTACACCCAGCAGCTACATCTACTGTACATTACTATTTTTTGTTGGAATGGTATTGTTTACAAACTATATTACAAACCTACTGTTTACAGCAGTATTGTTTACAAACTTGGATCTAGTCTAATCATCTACTTTGTCTGGATACAGATGTATGATGAGATCTAGATTAGGAGTTTGTTTACTATCTCAGTATTGTGTGGTGCAGTGGCAACCAGGACCACTGCACTATGACTGAGGTTGGCGCTAATGACCAAGCTATAGATGCGCCATTAAGCCTCAACCCCCC
Organism: Lithobius niger; assembly: GCA_023313725.1. Classification (NCBI taxonomy): domain Eukaryota; kingdom Metazoa; phylum Arthropoda; class Chilopoda; order Lithobiomorpha; family Lithobiidae; genus Lithobius; species Lithobius niger. The sequence continues at coordinate 440,770 of JAHWFP010254554.1, forward strand.
CCCCCCACTTCGTCTGCTGTGGTAATACGCCACTGTAAAATGGTCTCATAACAGGGGTGATTCTCAGATTCAATACGTTTGTAAACAACTTTTGTGTCTGCCATTTTCTTAACGTTGATGGGAATTTGGCCATCGTAAGCTTTCTGCCAAGGCAAACCTTAATGGTTGAAACCTTGAGAAGCTTAAAGTCACCTGCAATCAGTAACAATTGCTAGTTTATCACTGTCGCAGACGAACATCTTGTTTTTGTTTGTTATCCTTTGCGTTTTAGTGCCTCTGCCTTGTGCTGCGGCCTAGAGTTGATTTTGAAAATGACGTAAGTCCAGCACCGGTGCCCTTTTCAAACCTAATCTAAGTTACCGACCCCCCCCCCCAAAAAAAAAAAACACTGCAAAGAGTGATTACTTAAGCTGTTTTCAAACTCAATGAATGGACGCTCAGTGATGCCATATTTCTGCACTTCCATTTTATTAAAGAATTGTCAGAAAATTTTGAATCTTCTTAATACCTACACTTTAGGTATTAAAAATTTTAAATCGGTTAATTTGTTCAGTTTCCAGGTTAGGGAAAAAAAGAAGGATTTAATTCGCACTAACACGACTGTGAACGAGGACAGAACAATGCCACCAACAACAACCCAATATGAAAATAATTTATTTTTTAAATTAGAAAACAAACGGAATCATAAATAACCACTAGAATAATTATTTGCATCGAATATGACGATAACGATTTTAAAAATAGAATGAATATGAAATGACTTAAACCTACTTTGCAAAAACGATTCTAATATTACGCCAAATAAACCGCATCAAATTACCTGCATCAAGTAAAAAGTAAAAAATTGTGCAACCGATAACGGTATCTGTCCACATTTAAATAGTCAGAATATAGAGCCTCCTAATCTTACTTGCAGAAATATAACTTTTAGCACTGTGGCGATTTTTACAATTTTATCATATCGTCAACCAAGTAATGCAATAGGCCCTGAGGGCTTCTCGGCTTATTTTTACAAAATAAGAATAAAAATTATTTTAACATTGTCATTTGCAAACTTGCAAATGTTGTCCTAATTTTTAAGAAGGGCAGCCCAACTGATACAAAAAATTACAGGCCAAACTCTCTAACTTCAGTACCTTGTAAAATCATGGAATCTTTAATACGTAACGTTATGATGGAACATATTAATCAACATAACATTATAAATAAACCCAAATTTGGTTTCTTGCCTGGTATTCAACGGTTCAACAACTTTTAATCACACTAGACAAATGGACCGGACCTCTGGATCTCTTCTTCAGTACAGATATCATTCTGTTTCATTTTAAAAAGGCCTTTGAATAGATCGTCCACAGTAAACTACTGTTTAAACTAACTTTTACGATTTCCAAGGAAACTTACGGAATGGATGAGAGCAGTTATAAATGAGAGTACTCAACGAGTAGTGATTGGTCAAGAAAAATCTGAGGCAGTAAGGGTCATTAGTGGGGTCCCCCAGGGATTAGTTTTAGGTCTCCTTCTGTTTGTCATTTTTTTAACGACTTTTTTTTTAGCCATACATTACGTTGAGCAAGTAAAATAGTCGCACAATAAAAATAAAGAGGACATGCAATTTATATCTGGGACCATAACGTGGAACGTAAAATTCTCCCCACCCTGCCCCCAGAAAAATATTTATTTATATCAGTGAAAAACCTACTGAATTTTAACCTTTGCGATTTGTGCTCATTTATGAACTAACACACTTCATAGCATCCGGGAGTGCAGTGAAGATAAATATGCGATCATTTAGACGCACAAATTTTGCTGGATGCTCTGACGGGTATCTATTTATACTTTCTCAATGCAGTTTCATTTCTGTTCATCGCGCACATTCGTTAATTCATAGTATCGCTTTGTGAATGTTACGACAGGTGATTATTTATATTTTCTCAATATAGTTTTGTTTCTGTTCAATGCGTGCATTTGTTATTTGTAGTATTGTTTTGTGAATAGCCAGGTGCTACGATGGTGTTTGTTTATATTTTCTCAATGCAGTTTTATTTCCGTTCATTGCGCGCATTTTGTTAAGTTTTTTGTAACGCTTTGTGAATAGTGAATAGCCGGGTGCTACGACGGGTGTTGTTTTGTTTTCTCAATACAGTTTTATTTCTATAGCCACCAGCATCCATCCTTACAGATACTAGAGCATTGTCCTTTCCAAACGTGTCCATTTTTGACTTAATGCCTGTTTGAGCAAGAATGTTCCCCATTCTAACATTAAATGACAATGGTTCGTCCACTGTTGTGGATATTGCCCTCTCACCATTATTAGCAGTGTAAAGAGGCTACAATAATATACAAACATTTAGTATATGTAACATATACTCACAAATTTATCGTGAATGCTGACAGTTTTACAACCTAATTTGTGGAACTGGTTTCCAAGTCATACGCTAGTATGTATGGATAAAATCTTCATTTCCGACACCAGCCAAAATCTCGCTTACTTGCGTTGCATTGAATGGCTGATTGATTCTTAATTTTTTAATTTTTTTTATATTTTTGATGCATTATGTCATCTGAATCAAACTGGTGCTCATATAAATTAACCTGCTAGATTACGTACCTTTTAGATTTTTTAGTAGAAGAAAGAAGTCTAGTATGGGCATCTTCGCAAGAGGTGGGGGGAGGGGGATAAAAAGTTTCCATAATACACCAAAATAGATCCCATAACTGCTGAAGGAGGTTGGTAGTCTCTCATACTACCTTTGCCGGCATCGAATAGATAAAGGAGGATGATAATTGATAAGTCGTTTTTGGCCCTTCTGGTCTGAGAAATGTCGAAGTTAAAAAAAATAAACTTGTTAGGTTATTAATATTTCGAGTTTTGCAGGAATTTGTAACACAGCATGCCATTCCAGGAAGTCAACCACTAGGAGAGACAGAAATAGGAAATGCCCACGCAGTAAAAATACGTGTGTCCTTATTTTTACCGATATTAAGCAAAATCATCGTTGTTGGGTGAAGGGGAAAGTTGTCATTTCCCTTGTTGGCCGAAGGAGGCATTCAGAATCGAGTAACAATGGTTCTGCGAGGTAACAATGACGAAGCACGTGAGTAACAACAATACTGTAGACCGGCGCGGGTTATAAACAGTGATCTCGTGCGAAGCTAAAACAGGCATTAAAAGGAATAACAACCGAAAACCCCGTGCAGTCTTAAAAAATTACCTTCGGGCGCGCCCTCTTGCCTTGTTTAATTGGCGAGGTGTAGCATAGCCTATAACGGACATCGAATTGCAAAATGTTGGTCGGTTGGTTGGTCCGTTGGTTGGTCGGCTGGTTGGTTGGTCCGTTGGTTGATTGGTCCGTTGGTTGGTTGGTTGGTTGGTTAGTTGCACTTTTATAGTCTGGGTGGAGCCCAAACCAAAGTGCAGAGTGCTGTGAAATTTGCAACATTGTTAGATAGCCCCAAAAGTATTGCTGATCACGAATTTGGCATAAATTGATCAATTATAATCCACGAAGTTACAATTTTTGGAATTTATTGATCTAACATTCACCATTGTAAATTTGGAATCCTGATTAATTAAGGAATTCCGACGAAGCATACACTGTGCTGCTGGTAATGTAATCAAGCGAACTTTTAAAATAACGCCAAAATAAATCATCGTAGCTTCCTTACAGCTAACAATCTTTTTTGACATAACTCAACTAAATAATCACATTTTATAGCACTTTAACCACTACAGGAACTCAAGCATAAGGAAAAAAAACAAAAGGATTCGTTAACGACCCACATTCGTTTCATGTGAAAAAGAATATTTGCAGGAATTGAGACAACATGGCAACCAAAGTGGCGTTGACACTATCAACGGGAATCTCAAATGTGAAACGTCAAATTGCCGCTGCAGGAGGAAACCACTCATATAAAACAACAGAAAACATCAGACTATGTGTTTATACTACAACACGGTCCAATAATTTGGGTTCGTATAATAATTTTTAAGATTCCTGGATTGCTATAGAAATTGCAGTCTTCATCCCATGTTGCAAGTATGAATAGGCCTAATCTCAAATGCAATAGGCCTAATTCCTCTACTGTTGTCGCTTACGAAACTAAAACAGGAGATAACAATTAAATTATGCTTTAGAATTATTTAAAAGCTATCTTCACACCCAAGCTAACACCGTCTGACCTAAAATTATGATAATTCCAATTTTTAAAAAATTAGCTTTTCGCCGTTGCAGTACGTGCCAGAGGTGTGCACGTCAACATTGTCGTAGGGAGCTGTGGATATTTTGAATCTTTTGATTATTGTGAAGAACTATCGTTACTGATGATTGTTTAGTTTGAAGTTAAATACTTTCTTGTTAATATTTTAAATCTAAGAAAGATATCTGCTATAAATATAAACAAAGTAAGCATTACTGACGGTGGCACGTTCTTTGCCAGGTTAACCACGGTGGCTAACGTGGTATTTTACTACGGCGGCGACGGTACAAAATGAAAAAAAAAGCTAAATTGTAAAAAAAACACCAGCAAAGAACTTCAGCTCAAATGTAGCCGAGTGAATATTACCCCCAGTTTTTTAAGGACCATTAGCAAGTATTGCAAAACCGTTCTAGTGAGAGTAAATACAAATTTAAAATAAATTTCTCTCCACTACACCTAAACTAGGCCCAAAGCCTGTTTCCTAGTATATCTTTCAGTTTACGGTTATTATCCTTTACTTATCGCTTGTGGTATTGCTGCAAAATTATACATATCTACAGCCACCAGCATCCATCCTTACAGATACTAGAGCGTTGTCCTTTCAAAACGTGTCCACTTTTAATTTATCGCTCGTGGTAGTGATTGTTTTAAGTGTCCATTTTCAACTTATCATGCGTTTTTTTACCATTGTTGTAACTCTCCGGTTAAGTTATTTATACCGAGACTTAGTACCCATGATAACGACAAAGATATGGTAATAAATTCTAAGAATACGACAGAGCTTTTCGCGTTATTTACATGCACTTTTTGGGCAGCCAAACCGTACCAGTTATACAAACGGTGCATGTAAGACCAGCTGTGCGTAGTACGGGCTTCCTCTCGTGTTACATATAAATTCTCTATCATTATTTTAGAGTCACGCTTTGTACATGTGCTAATATATCAATCTCATTTAGCATCCTGTAAATATTCCATTATATGTTTATAACGACAGCTACAAAATGGAAATTAAAACTGAATTATTCAAAATATTAATTCTATTAACGGTCCAGAGGGTGTCCAGTTCTAAAGCAAAGTGTGGGTATGATAGGCATCATTCCAACTGTAGTCAGTGGTAAATCCCAGGATGAAATCGTCCTGTTAAATGCAGTCCATGAAGAGGTACTACTTCTGCTTCTGATCTGATTTTTGTATACAGGGTGGTCTAAACGGCCAGTTAGCAGTGTATGGCTAATAACTTTAATGCGTGCTAGCATGTAAAGCAGTGAAGCAACTAGGGCGTTGTGATTAGCTCAATCCGACTGTAGAGGGTCTTTCAGTGACGCTATCACCCCTACATTTATTTATTTCCGTATTTTTTGCAATAATTTTGAACCGATTTTCACTTTTTGTTTGTTTGTTATTCTCCTGTTCTCCCTACAATTTTCCATTTGGCATCACAACGCTAGGATGCTTACTTGAAAAGTAAGTACTGCAATGATCTTGAATACGGTCATCAAGGTCATTGCACTTATAATCAATTTCTTTATTCCTAATGAGTCGTCATTAATGTCAATCTGTTTAAAGGTTATTCCTTAACATACATGCACTACATTGTCGACTCCGGACTTTTGGACACCATTCATGATCGTTTTCATCGTGCCGACTTGATACTTACCAACCAACTTATTCACAATCTCCTTGATGTGGACCCTGTTCTTTCCCTCATTCCAAATTTCAATATTCACTCGTGGCCACCTTCTCCGTATTTCTGGCACTGTCTCTCGGACTAAACTATACACTTTCACTTTTTCACGGAAAGGGTTTTTCAACCCTGGAACTCCCTCCTTCAATCTATTGCTTGCGCTCTTTCACTCAACGCTTTCAAATCACACTATGACGTTCTAGTTGCTAAACTTCTTTGGGGGTTTTGGGGGTGGGGGGCTTCGTGCACCATCAATCTCTATTTCTATTACTATATCTTACACTAAGCTCACAGTTTAAACTGACAGTCTGCAATATATATTTTTTTTTACAAGATTCGGTTTCTACACCATTCATTATTTGCAGTCCTTCCTTAGATTTTATTGCTTTTACCGATTTTACCTATTCATTTTTCCTTATCATTATCTTCCCTCTCAAAAACCACACATGTTATTATCCTTGGCAAATAGTTTCGTTTTCTAGAAAAGAGTTCTATAATTGCCATCCTATTTTCGTTGATATGTATTCTGCTTCTACCTCTACTCCTGTGTACGTTGTCGCTAGTCAATATCTCCAGCCATACATGTCTGTAATCCGTACTTTTAAACCACATTATGATTGTACTTTTTTATTTCTATTTTTATTAGCTATTTTGTTGGCTGCAACAACTTGTTCTTCTTTTTACAATGAAATAGCCATGTCGTTCCATTGATTCCAAGAGCATTACAAAATCGATGTACTGATTATTTCGATGCAAACTACTTGCTCACAGTTCGTCCATCACATTTCTCAGCACGCCTGCATGTCATCTACATCTTTCAAGACATATGAATTTTTTTTCTTTGCACGTTTGTTCGTCCATTACTCCAGAAGTAAGCCTCTACGAAGGTGAGAGTAAGGGCCCCCGCGCACTAGGCAGCCAGGTCGTGTGGCCAGTGGTCGTTGCGGCCAAAAACACGGCGACGTGCCGCGCGGCCATGTCTGTTTTACATTGACAATTCTCTATAATGTTGTGAAAAATAAACACAGAGCAATTATGGTTCCCCTGTGGTCGCCTGCATGCCCCCCGGATCCCAGTGGCTACTGTGACTGACTGGTCGCGGCGGCCAAGTGTGTAGTGCTACATATACCATAAGCATTCTCGTTGGCCGCAGCAACCTGGTCATGCCTGGCCGCAGCCTGGCCGCAGCCTGGCCGCAACCTGGCTGCAGCAACCGAGGCCCTAAATGAAAGATTGCGACAGAAGCGAAAATTCACTGAAAAGGTTTAGTTTACCTGGAAATTGCTCACTTTGCTTACTCAATCCACGCACTTTCATGTTTCAAAATCGGAATGTTTGAAAACCTTTTAAACACTTAGGACTGCTTTTTTTTCCGTCCATCAGTCGCTAGCGGCAAAACAATTTTTAAGTTTTATATTATGTAGTATGGTGCAAAATCTGTCGTCCTTCATAGGTATTTTTTGGCAAGCAAGTTTATTTCTACGCTAGAGGAAGCCCGTGCTACGCACAGGTCCGGTCATGAGTTAAGTTTACGAACCCACCCCCACCCCCCCTCCCGGCCCCACTCCCACTCCCATTTTTGGGCACACTGGGTAAGAAACGCTTTCATGGAATTAATTTCTTCAATCCAATTTTTGCGCACTGGCTGATAAACGCTGATTTTCGTTTGCTTCGCTCACTCAGCGCATCCCATGGCTGAAATCACTGGATGCACGGTTTTAAAAATTCGCATGCTCAAGCATCGTTTCCGGGCACAACACAGTCGGGAGCCGTTTTCTCGTTTTTCCATTAGCCTGCATCTCAGCTCTGAAAGCCTTCATCTGCGAATTAAATAAGCCATAGCATCGCTTCCAGCTGCCAATTTCATTTTACCCATCAACAATCAACGATTTGCTATGTCATGAATTAGGTTTCAGACCCACTTTCCTGGAACACGTAAGTAAATAGGAGTTGTGTTTTTGGATCCTACGGGGCAGACTGAAAAGGACGTAATTTTAAACATTTACGAACCTTTTCCCTCCCCCGCCCTATCGTGGCAACCTTGGACACTGGCTTACAAACGGTGACTTTTGTTGGCCTCAGTCACTGAATCTGCGCATCCAGTGGCAGAAATCACAGGATGCATCGTTTAAAGAATGTGCGTGCTGAACCATTTTTGCATGAAACAATTTTTCTGTGTGAAGTAAATAAATAAGCTTTCGTAGAACAAAAGGTGAAACCTTTAGCACGGCTGCTTTGGCATTTTCCTGTTCTGGGAGAGGAAAGAAGTAAATGAACGGCCTATAGCGGCTTGACAATGGCTCATTATTGTTCTGTTTTCACTTACAGAAGTTTGATTGTTGACGACTCGTTAAACCCTTCGAAACCCTTTGCAAGATAGCAATGATCAGCCTCGTGATCAGCAGTGATTGTTGTTGCTCACTTTGAAACAATTCAGCTCAGCTCTGAAAGCCTTTATCTGCGAATTAAATAAGCCATTGCATCGTTTTCAACTGCCAATTTCGTTAACAACGTAGCATAGTTTGATTGAAAACTGTACGCTATTAGCTGAAACATGGATTCTTTCGAATGATTTATTCAAGGCCTTGGCCCTCGGCCGTACGCCTTTTCCAAACTACAAATACATAGCAACAACGCACCACATCACGAAAACCTTACCCTACCACACTCCACCATAAACAGCCACTAAAGGAAATTTTCATCAGGCACAAACTACCATCTCTTGGTCACCAGAATGAACACTATGCACTGCACTGCATACCCCGTTACACTTCAGTACCTGCACACACAGAGAACCTAGCAACAGTCCGTAGCTTGATTAACGGTGCTTTCCCTTGCGTGAGTGACAACACCTCCTGCAGCGTTGCGGGTCCCACCCAAGATGCCAACATATGGCGCTGGGCAGCATACTGTCTGCATCGAAGCAGCATATGTTCTGGCGTTTCCTCCACCCGACACGCCGGCACCAAGGCGCCCTTACCCACCCAAACCGAAACTGATGTGAACGGAGGAGCGTATGGCCTGTGTGCAGCCTAGAAACCAGCTTTGCATCTCTATAGCTCAACCTGTTCACAACTGTCCACGAGGAACAGGCAGGCTGCAAGGCGTAGAAATCCCTAGCAACATGCATCGTGTCCCATCCCTTCTGCCACATCCGCCACGACGACAACCGCACAATCGGACGGCGCCCACACGCCGAAAGAGCCGGGAGAAATTCTTCGCAGTCCCTCCTCACCGCCTCCGCTGCCAGTCTGTCAGCTAGCACATTCCCTTGAATGCCACAATGACCCTTTGTCCACCGAAACGCCACCACACTGGAGCGCAGTGAAATCCAAAATTTCCAAAGAATGGAGAAAACCAAGGGGTCACTCACTACCAGCTGCTCGCATGAAGATCGTAGGAGCTTGAGACTTGAAAGCGAGTCAGTATGCAACGAAAACATCGGCAGCTGCAGATCTATCGCCAGATCAAGCGCGACCGAGATTGCTCACAGCTCACACAACATACTAGATGTAACAGACGACACAAACCACTTTACCACAACCTTTAAGGATGGAACAGCAACACCTATACCTCTAACTTGCTCCTGCGCACAATAAGATGCATCACAAAATATGTCACACCCAACAGCAGTCTGCGCAAAAAGGACTCTCACATCCGGGCACCACTCCCAGGGACTAAGCGGCGTACCACATGCACCCGGTATAGGCCGGTTTACCACCCACTGGAGGAGTGTCACACCCATACCAGCTTCTCCCAAGATATCCCTGGCTCTTTCACTGAGCAATCCGTAATCCGTCAATATCCTGCCAACTGGGTTGCGCTCACCACGGCTTAATTTACGCAAACAGAGGGCCACCAGTAATTCATTGGCGCGGTATTCCACTGGTAATTCATTACACTCTACCCAGAGCGCTTGCACTGGAGTGGATGCCAAGCACCCTGATACAAGCCGCAGGCCAACATTCAGAGCAACCTGTAGAACTTTAAGATGCCGTGTCTCCCCAGCCATAAACGGCAAGTGGTAATCCACCACCGAGCGCACGAAAGTCCTGTAGGCCGACAACAGAGTTCCCCTGCTGGTAACACTACCAGAGCACAATGCTTTCAGAATCGACATTCTCGCCTGCACCTTATCCTTTAACTTGCCTACATGTTGGGTCCAGTCCAATGCTGAATGCAATGTGACACTCACCCATTTCATTTTACCCATCAACAATCAACGGTTTGGACGATAGTTTTCAAACCTTTGCACGCTCACCAGGAATTGTTAGGCACCGTAGCAAAGACATTACATAGCAGAGAGGCTTAGCTATTCTAAGTGTGAATAAAGAATAAAGAATAAAGACATTACACGTGCACGGAAACAATAAGAAGCGATTAAAGTGATTGTTTTAACTTTTATTTTCTTAGCGCTTTTCTTATCAGCTCAGCCGGGATCCAGAATTATTATGTAGATTCGTATTTTGAACTGTAATCTCAAAGTTGACACATGTCAACAATGGCTGGCCCGAAAACAAAGTAAATTTTGATTTCATACTGATTTTGAGATCTATGTACAGGGTGAGGAAGAAGTCCGTATGAGGGGCCAGCATTTTGTAACAATGATTATTCCTACAGTAATTAGTTGGTAGACTTGCAAAGTGGTCTGGGGCTTTTTGAATGCGTGAATGAATGACCTTGACATGGTTTTTCAAGGTCAGCTCACTTCTAACTTTTAAACCATTCGTCCTAAAATATCGGTGTAAATTAGAAAGGTGTAGAGAACCACAAACCAATGCCAAAGTAAAAAAACAGAATGAAATTGCAAAAGTAAAGGAGTTACAGTCAGTCAAAGATAGTGGTATAAACTGCACTGCAGTACACCGGGGTAGGCAGGCTTAAGGCAAGAAATAAATGTAGAAAAGGCAGTGCAAGGAGAGTTCACGTAAGACTAATCATGAAAACTAATTGTGTGTGCTCGTAGTAAATCAGAAAATTTACACCTCTAGGCGGAGGAGGAGGGGGCGACAGCCTTTCCCTTTTAGGCACATGTCTGCCTTTCAACTCAGATTTGAGCCCTTAACGTCAAAGCAATGCATTACTAACCAATTCAGTCCATCCTAATTCCAGTTTACGTATTCGGGTTACTCAGTTAAATTTTAAACGTTCTATGCCGAGATGGCGATATGATTCTGCATCGTGCCAAGAAGAATGTTGTTTTGTTACACACGGAATGCAATATGCCCCATGAAGCTTCGCCGCTATGTTTATTATCAGTGCACAGGTCTAGCTTTGCGCCTTCTCCCTACCCGTTCTGTATTCTAATATTTTCATAAATTTTTCTAACATTTCATAAAGGTGAAAAAAAAGTCTCTGCTGTGAAAATTGTGGGTAGCCAAGGTGCGAAAATATGAAAATTTTAATAAGATGTGCACTAAAAATTGTGAAAAAGTGTTGCTCCCGAGTGACAGCCCTGTGTAAGTTTTCACCCATCTTAGTAGGTGGGTAGCCTAAACTGTAAACAAGAAGACTTTTAGGTAGGCGCCAATAACCCAAGTTATTTGACGCTCTCAAACCTTCCACCTTTCCTTTGTGTTTAATACGGCTCTGTACACAATAGCGGAGCAATTTGAAATGGTGGTCATTTATAGGGAATGTGGAAGGAATTTTAGAGCAACCGCTGCCAGATTCCATGTTCATTTTCCATATCGACGACCAAATCACTCACTAGTGCGAAAGGTTGTGAACCGGTTGTAGGACACAAGAAACTTCAGAAGTCGTCCACGTTCGGGACGATCACAGACATTGACTGATGAAGCAAAAGCCGCAGAATCATTGAGCATGAGTCACTCGATCCACACACCAGTACTCATGATAGTGCTCATAATGCTGGTTGCTCTTAGAGTTTGGTCGTCCGTATGTTGAAGAAGTATCACTACCATGCCTATCATAGTCACCTTCATCGGGATCTGCAGCCAGATGATGCCAAACGACATTATGATTATTGCAATTGGCTGTCGAATAAACTTCGGCAGGCCCCATATTTTCTGCAGCATGTTCTCTGGACAGATGAGGCCAGATTTAGCGACGATGGGTTTGTAAACATTCACAACGTCTATTATTGGTCTACAGTAAACCCTTTATTGGATCCAGGAAACAGCACACCAGGTGCAATGGGGAACAAATGTTTGGTGCGGACTGTACAATGGTCGGGTTTTAGTACCAGTGTTCTACGGCTGCAACCTCACAGTGTCACATTACTTGGGATGATTTTGACAGCTGTAGTAGTGCCGTTTACGGAAGATATCTGATCCCAACACTTTGGATGCAACAGGATGGTGCACCACCACATTATGGTGGAGCTGTTCATGAGAGGTTGAACATGGAATTCACAGACCAGTGGCCGTGGTGGGCCAGTTGAATCCATATCACCCGACCTAACCCCTCTTGACTTTTTCTTCTGGGGTTACATTAAGACATGATTGCACCTCACTGCTCCTGGAAACGTAGGGAATTACAGCAGAACATATGAGATCCATGTGCTACTGTTAACGGTCCCACGATCCAGTCAGTGTACGCAGCTCAAAGCAAACGACTGGAAGATTGCATTGTTGTTGACGGTGGTCACATTGAACAGTTTCAGTAGACCCAACTTACATTTGTTATCTTTACCACAATACGTACTGTATTGAATGGTGCACTTCATCCTGTGTAGATACTGTTTTAGACTATTAATGCGCATGCCGTAGTGAGGCTTACTATGCTAATTTGGTTGGTGGCTGTTAACACAGCTGTGAGAACGTGACAACCATTGCCACTACAATGTACGTCACTGAAGGCACGCAGTCAGGTTACGTGCAATTGTTTCGTTACTTACAGTTGTTTGTTAGAAATATTACAGAATGTTTACTTTCGTTTCCAAAACTCTGTGTGGGATACTTACCTGGCTACCCCGGTGTACTGCAGTGGAGTTTATACCACCATCTTTGACTGACTGTAACTCCTTTACTTTTTCTCCGAATGTCATTATGTTTTTTGCTTTGGCATTGGTTTGTGGATCTCTACACCTTTCTAACTTACACAGATTTTCTAAGACGCATAGTTTAGAAGTTAGCGGTGAAAGGACATGTCAAGGTCATTAACTCACGCATGGTCAAGTAGCCCTACACCACTTTGCAAGTCGATCCGTGCTTCATGTAATTTCTTTGATTCTAAAAGCATCACAAAATCGATGTACTAAGTATTCCGATGCAAACTAATTGCAACTGTTGCTCACAGGTCGTTCATCACTTTCCTCAGCATGTCTGTATTTCACCTACATTATTCAAAACATACAATATGTTTGTTTGCACGTTTGTACGTCTTTTTCTCCAGAAGTAATCCCCTACGAAGGTGAGAGATGAAACATCGAGAGAGTAAAGTGAAACACATATTAAAAAGGTTTAGTTTACGAAGGAATCGCTTGCTTTGCTCGCTAAATCCACGCACCTCCGTGCTTCAGAAACACGAATGTTTGACACCTTTTAAAACCAGGTCTATAGGTCTGACTTTTCCATGCACCAATTCAGTTGATACAAAACCAATTTTAAGATTTATATGTGATATGTTTCAAAATATGCCGTCCTTTTAGGTTATTTTTTGCATCCATCTTTTTGCATGAACAAACTATGACGCCATGAACAAACATCATGAGGGTAACAAAAAAAAATGTTGACGTTATTTTTTCAGGTTCTTTTGCGTATTCAAGGGTCATGATATCAAGTTACAGTGATGAAAATTGGCCTATCCTAGGCGCAATTTAATTATCTTTCGTTTGGTCGTACTCCCATGTTTGTAGGTGCTTTGGTTCCAGAGGAGTAGTGGTACAAACATACACGCACGCACATCATGTAAATCATTAAAGACGTACTAGCGGAGTCGCTCGCTTCGCTCGCTCATTGGGCTCGAGGAGATTTCTTGCTCAACACTTTTGATACAGATAGACCTTCCACATAAAAAAAGATCAAGCAAATTATAAGAGTATAGTATGCGATATCGGTTATCTCAAGAGTTACTCCGGAACTAGAAACACCCACCCATCTTTGCTGTGTTATGCTAGTCAGAAAATCATTTATCCACTTAAGTGTGTAACCTCTAATACCAAGTGTGACTAGTTTACGACTAAGTCTGAGATGTGGCACAGAGTCGAATGCTCTAGCAAAATCAATAAGGATCACATCTATGGGGTCGCGAGCATCAACGCCCCTGTCCAGTCGTCAAGACAGTGCAATAACTGCAGCACAGTTGACTTGCCTGGCATGAAGCCAAACTGGTCACTGGACAAACGTCCAAGAGACAAAAGGTAAGTCATCAGCCTGTCTTTAATGATACGTTCCACAATTCTACATGGTGTACATGTTAAAGAAATAGGTCTATAATTTGTCGGGTTGGCACTGTTACCTTTTTTAAAAATCGGTATGACCCTGGCTCGCTTCCAACGTGCTGGGAGAGTACCGGATAGTAACGATTTACTCAATATTATAGATAAGGGTATGCTTAGTTCGTTTGCACATTTCTTATAGCAAGCCGTGGAAAAACCAACAGGGCCAATTGCATTACTGCCGTTAAGGACATTAACGATGTTAACAACGTCTGCTTGGTTTATACTTGCAGGTACATAGGAACGGAAGTCAGTTAAACATTCCTCATAGTGAAGATCCATATCAACTATGGGGGGGGGGATTGAGGCTTAATGGCGCGTCGACAACTTGGTCATTAGCGCCAACCTCAGTCACAGTGCAGTGGTCCGGGTTGCCACTGCACCACACATTACAGAGATATTATTCAAACCCCTAACCCAAATCAACTATGGCTTCACAATTAGTAAAATTTGTTGTAAAAGTACGATTCAAGATATCGGCTTCACCCGAATTCTCTGTTATGGTAATGCCATTGTATTGAAACGGTGGTAAATGAATACAACGTCCTGTTTTATTTTTCAGAAATTTAAAGAGAGCTGCTGGATAACCTTCGCTTATGTCTTTATGTTAATTTTTAATCTCATTATTATTTATTGTTTTAGTGAGCATTTTACTACAAAGTTTATATTACTCATATATAACCTGGTCTCTACTGTTGGCAATAATTTTTTTCCAAAGACGCCTTTTTTGGTTTTGTAGTTTAACTACTTCCTTCGGTTGTTTGGGGGTTTGGTTTCTATGGCGTGGTCTCGAAAAACTATTAAGATCTACAATTTTATGTAACTAATCATGAAACAATTTCCAAATTGCCTCAACATTCATCCCGTCAGCCAATATACTAAACCAGTTCACCAATAAAAGACTGCTTTTAGTGATGCATAGTCAATGACACGCACTGAATCTGCTTCGTTATTACTAATAAGCCTCCCACGAACCAAATTTATTTTAAATGCGACCATGCAATGATCGCTATTACTAAAATGTTCTAAGACCTCAACATCGTATACTAGATGCGATTTATGTGTCAAAACTAAGTCTAAAACTTTATCGCCCTGAGTTGGCTTAGTAACTAATTACTCGAGGTCGAGTTCAGAGACACAATTTAAAAACTGTTGTTGAACTTGTTTTGAAACTGAATAGGAAGACCAGTCAATGTAAGACATATTAAAGTCACCGACGATAATATTTGGCAATACACTATCCCTAAGAAACTGGTTCATGTTAGCTATGTTAGGCTCATTTATACCATTTGGTATACAACCCAGGATCAACCTAATCAGGTTTGTGCCCAGATTAATACTGAGGGCTTCCACGTCGTTAGCTGATTTATGGACAATTGACGTGCACTGTTTCTAAACAAAAATTGCAATACCGCCTGCATGAGAACCTCTGTCGCTTCGAATTAAACTATATGGCAAATTGTAAGTCAGCATTGAATCCAAAACCGTGTCGTTGAGCCGGTTTTCGACCACAAGGATAACATCGTAATCACCAGTTGACAACAGAAGGCGCATCTCTGCCAGTTTACACTTAAGACTTCTGGCATTCACTAGGCAAGCGCACAGGCCACTACCACTAATGATACGCTCCTGATGACCAGGGGCATCCCTGCCTGCATTAACCCTATCAATTACAGAACCAGAACTGTGCTCAAAACACCCAGAAGACAAAATAAAATCACCCGGAGGATCCTTTTCACCAATTACAGTTACAGAACCCAATGTATCAGAGAGATGGCAAACATCTATGAAAAAGAGTGGCTTCTTACATCGAACCGACTCTGGCCCTGCTGTTATTTAGATTCGAAAGAAACATTTTTAGTTACACAACAGATTTTTCTATTGCAGATATGGATATTTATGATTTTTTTTAAACCTTTAAAATACACAAAGAATAATTAAAAACCGTCGCCTTCAGCATTCAAGAAAGAAAGAAAAATGTGTAATGAACAATTAATATAATTTATAATAAATGTTTAACTTATAATGTATCTTACCACTAGCGTATTGTAACAAAACTGTTTAGCCAACGGAATTAAAAAAAAATAAAGGTTACTACTGTAATTTGGGATAGAGTTTTATCCATTTGAAGAATTGATTAAAAACTTACACATGCGAGTAGCAAATTATACTCAACAGCACCATCAAGGGGCAAAAAATAAAAAAAGAAAGTTACATGTTTTGAATTATTTTTAAAATCGTGTAAAATACTGTATACTACGTTAAGTTGTATTCTTTACTTTGGCATTAGCAAGTTTTTAAGGGGGCTTTTAATTTAGTAAACCTACATAATCTACTGGTTGCTAGACTAAAGAAATCTGTAATTATAACATCAATAAATTGAAGTTCACGTTTTAGTGGTGCAAAATGTCAGACGCATGTAAAGGTTGCATGAAATGCATTTCTTTATCGTATTGCCTTTCATTGCTGGAACACTAAAAATCTCTTAAGTCTTTGTTTACCTATTAAACGTAACGATATCTCATTGTTAGCCTTTCCCGAAGATACTATTGTTGAATCTTGCTCGCCGATTTAACAACAACTAACAAAGCCGAACAATGAACTTTGCTGCGTGAAGTTTGATTGTTCCAAATGCTCATCTTCCTCGCTATAAGACGAGCGTTTTTTTTTTGCCCAGTATTGTACCATATTGTAATTGTAATACAGATTATTATTATTATTATTATTATTATTATTATTATTATTATTATTAT
>JAHWFP010254554.1:462804-539032 GCA_023313725.1 Lithobius niger
GGGGGGGGGGGGGCTGTAACTAAAGACTGGTGCATTTCCGGACCCATGTTTATAGGACTTTTTCTTCTTATCTTTGATCACACAGCGGACCCTCAAAATATTTGACACCAATTTCCGAACACCCTGTATAGAATGCCATCATCAAATAGAGCTAAATTTATTAAATACCTAAAACTGTATTTAGTCTCTGATGAAAAAAATACCAAGGTAAACAGAATAATCATTGGTGACCTTAATTTCAACTTATTAATTGAAACTCAAGATAAAAATGAGAAATATGATATTGAGAAATTTGAAAATCTTCTAGCAAGTTTTGGCTACAGTCAGCAAATTAATTCACCCACAAGAGAAAAATTTAGATTGGATAAATTAAGAAAATCCTGTCTTGACATAATTTACACAAAGTTATCCGGGGATATCTGTAATCCATTCGTCATTACACAAAAGTTAGCTGATCATTATTACATAGCATTTGAATTGTAGCATCAAATAACAGATAAACAAAACAAAGACAATGTAAAGGCAGACTATGTTAGTATATATAATAATAAAAGTATTGAAAAGCAACTTGAAAATGTTGGCTGGACTTGCTTAGATAACATTAAAGATCCAAATATTATGTACGACAAAATTGAAGAAGTAATTACAAAAAATTACGATACTAATAAAGTAATTTGGAGGAAAAAACCAGCAAAACATACCTGGAAAAACGAATGGATGACCAAGGAATTATTGGAATTAATAAATGAAAAAAAAACAAGCTTTGGACAAAAATGTGCAAAATAAAAAATCCATCTTTGTTATATTTTGAACTAAAAGAAAAATATGCAAGTTACAAACAGCAAGTTAAATCTGAAATAAATAAAGCGAAACAACTTTTTTGCAATGAATTCTTCAGAAGTCATAAAAAGGACAGTAAAAAAATTTGGATGAAATAAAGTGATCTAATTGATAATGGAAAAAATAAAGAGAGCGTTGAAGACAATATTAAAACTGCATTTCCAATGGAAAAGACAAAAGCTTTATGCCAAAAATTCTCAAAAAATTTTATTCAACAAGTAATTAATGTGAAAAGGAATAAAGTTAGAACGAAAACTAAATTATACACATCAAAATTAAATATTGTTACCACAATGTCAATAACACCACCAACCGAATATGAAATAAAAGAAATTCTAAATAATTTTGTTTGCAAAAAGGCTACAGACTATGATGGTTTCCAAATTGAACATTTTCTCCATACACCAAAAAACACTTGTACTTTCATGGTCAAACTGATTACAGCAATTATAAATACAGAAATTTGGCCTAACAACTTATAAAAGCAAGTCCTGAGACTTATCTATAAAAAAGGTAAAAAACATGATATTGATAATTATAGACCAATTGCTCTACTGCCAGTACTGAATAAAATTGTTGAAAGGTATTTTGTTAATAATATGCAAAATTTCTAGAAAAGTTTAAATTAATTAATGTTAAACAATTTGGATATCAAAAAAATAAGGGAGGATCTGATGCATTAAATGTTTTAAATAATAATATAACAAAAGCTTTAAATGAAGGTAAATTTGTGGGAGCCATCTTAATTGATTTAATGAAAGCGTTTGATACTCTTGATAAAGGACTGTTAAAGGAAAAACTAAGCTTGTATGAAATCAGAGGGAAAATGGCCATCATCATTGAAAATTACCTAACAAATAGAATGTACGTGCTGTGTCAGAATTAGTGATATCATGAATGACTGGGAATATGTTGATTATGTAGTGCCACAAGGCTCAATTCTAGGCCCTTTATTATTCGTTATTTACATAAATGACTTAAAAGAAATCAATTAGAATACAGATTTAACAATTTATGCAGACGATATCTTTATGTTATCAATAAATGAAAAAAAAAACAATAATATGGTGAAGGATTTACAAAATGACTTCAATAAAATTTGCAATTATTTCCAAAATAATGATCTCAGCATCAGTGTCGAGAAAACATGTTTTATGCCAATTAAGACCTCACATATGGAGATAAGTAAAATATCTATAACAGCACACCATAATGATTGTTTAATGACAAATTGTGATTGCAAACAAATTACTACTGTAAATAGAACAAAATACTTAGGACTTGACATTGATACGAATTGGAAATTTTACCAACACATTGAGGATTTGAAAAATAAAATTAGAAGAAATATACCACTACTGTATAAAATTAGAGATATTTTAGATATTCACACTAAGAAATTAATATATGAAACTTATGTTATGTCTAATGTGAGGTATGCTTTAACCATTTATGCAACAACGTCGAAAGGACTAATTGAAAGTTTACAAAAAGTATTAAATAAAGCAGCTAAAATTCTCTTTAATAACAATAGAATTAAAAAGAGTACAAAAAAAACATTAACTGAAAATAAACTCATGACTTTAGAAATGTTAATGGATTTTACTGTAATAGTGCAAAATTACAAGAAAAAAGATTGGAAAGAAATTATAGTGAGAGCTGTAAGAAATAATAATAATTGGTTAAGGATGCCTTCATACAGAAATTCATATGGGAAACGTACAATGAGCTACATAATTCCAAAAGTATTTAATAAATTACCAGTAGAATTAAGGAACTTAGATTATAACTTTAGGAAAGAAATAAAAAAATGGATTTTAAAATAAGGCTTTATTAATATTGTAATCTTAATAGTCTTTAGTGTACTAACACTGTAGTCTTTATTGTAGTCTTTATTTTAGTTGTTTTGTAGAAATTCTGTATATTGTAGTTATAATAATATCATAGTTTATAATTTATAATTTACACTGACTTCTGACTTTTACCATGTATTGTATTTTGTTAATGTGCACATACAAACCCCTTGGTTTCGTGCAAAGTGTGGAATAAATTATTAAATTAAATTAAATTATTATTATTATTATTATTATTTCCAGACGTCTAACTGGAATACAACTTAATAACCTGAAAATGTCAAGGTGCGGAGAGTGCGAAAACAAACTGAGTAAACAAAATGAGTGGGTGAACTGTGGAAAATGTAAGGCAAAATATCATCATGATTGTGCGGGAGTATCAGTTGCAACATGAAATGGAAAAAAGTAAGATTAAAAAAGAGAAGTGGAAATGTCAAAAATGTAAGAAACAAAGAACACAATCAGAGAAAGAACAAGACGTTTGAACAATATAACGAAGAAGGAGAAGATGATGTTGATGGAGGGCGAATCAATATGTTGGTAATGATAAAGAAAAGGTTGAAGATAATGATGAAAGAAGACAAAAATGAAAGTGACCAACATGATCCAAAGGAATAAATTGGGATGGGAGAAATGCAGAAAAGAGTGATAAGAATAAAAGAATAGATGGATAGGATGCTGACAACTTGTAACTCTCTTGTTGAACTCAAAGAAGAAATGAAAGAGGTGATTAAATTCTTGGGATACATGGACCAAGAGCAGAAATAGCTTAAAGAAGAAAATAAAAATATGAAAAAAGAGATGAAGCAAATGGAAGAAAGATTGAAAGTATTGGAAGGAACAAGTGAAAGAAGCAAACAATAAAACATTCAGTACAAAATTTAACAATGGAACCCAAAACAAAGGAACGGTATGAAAGAAATAGGAACTTTGAAATCAATGAAATGGATTGGCTACCAAACAAAAACTTAAGAGAGGTGGTGCAAAGAGTGCAAAGTGCAAGGTTTTAAACAGAAACACATTGATGCAGCACACAGGATCCCAAATAAGAATGAGGATAAAGCAAGCACATTGATCATACAGTTTAAACGTAGAGACTGTAGGGACATGTGACTAAGTCAACGCAAGTGTGTAGTGACGAACAATGCTTTGTTCAACAACGGAAATCTCTCTAAAATATACCTAAATGAAAACATGACGCCTTACTATCGAACTCTATTTTGGAAAACAAAGAATTATGCAAGAGAAAACAACATCAAGTATGTGTGGTTCTATAATGGGAAAATAATGACAAGAAGGCATGAGAAGGACAAAGAAGTTAAAATAATAGATGAACTAAACCAAATCAAAAATGTATGTAAACCAGGTTCTGGATAATGACAATGATAACTGTTAAGAAAGATGTGGTAAGTCATAATAATAATATAAAAATCATACATACAAATATAAGAAGTTTAAGGAAAAACTGGGAAATATTACAACAACAACTTCATAAAATTAAAGTTGAATGGGACATAATTGCATTAACGGAAATAAACATTAAAAGATATGAGGTTAATAACTATAACATAAAAGGCTATGTTCAGGAAGCTATAACTAGAGAAACGACAAAACGAAGTGGATGTGTGATGGTGTTTGTTAAGGAAAACTTAGTAATAACTCAACGTAAAGACATAATGTCTGAAAATATAAATGGATTACAAATTGATATAGAAAATGACATCAAACAAAAAATAAGAATTACTATAATATACAGAAAACCAGAAACAAACAAGAAAGAGTTTATAACTAAAGAGGATAATTAAGGTGGATAATGATGATGAGAATAACCAAATTATATGGGGAGATTTTAATATTGATATATTAAAGGAAATAGATGATGATACAGATAAAAATGATCAAGTTAATATTGATAAGTATGAAATTCTATTAGCAAAAACTGGTTTTGAAAAACTTATTGATTCACCAACTAGAGAAGAAGTTGTAAGAAAAAAAATGGTGCATTTGTTTAGACCACATTTTTAAAAGAATTAAAAAATGGAATGCAAAGGGTGCAAAGGGTGCAATAAAGAAAATCTCAGATTATTATTTCACAATGTGTTGGGCATGGGACGAAACACGTAATATTAAGAAAACAATAAGACATACTAAAGTTATTTTTACAGAATACAATCATAAAAAATGTCACTAAGGCACTGCCCGAACTTAGTTGGGAATTTTTAGATAAAATGGATTGTCCGAACAAAATGTTTGATGCAATGAATAATCAAATAGAAAGAATCTATCAGCGTAATAAAAGACGTAATAAAAGACAAAGAAGTAGTACAAATCAAAACAGGAAAGAACAGGAAGAAAGAAATGGATTACTGATGAAATAATTGAAAGGATTGATAAAAAAATTAATTATGGAAACGAATAAGCAGTACAAAAGATATTGATGAGGATTTAATAACTGTATACAGAAGAGAAAAATGTGAAATTAATAAATTGATAAAAGAATGTAAGCAACACTACTATAGCAAAAGAACAGAAATTTTAAAGAAGAAGAACAAATCTATTTGGGAAGTAATTAATGAAATAACAGGTAAAGGAAAAAAGAAAGTATCGACAGTGAGTTATTAAAAACATTTAAAGAAAAGGATGTTGTTTGAATAGCAAATGAATTTAATGACAATTTTACGAATCAGGTTCCAAAATAGAAAACACAATTCAAAGAAGAAACAAAGTGTTTTACGGAAGGAGAGTTCTACAGAGAAAATTACAGTAAAAATAAAAAGAAACTCCACTACAGGAACAACAAATCAATGTTCATTGACTATGCAAACGAAAAGGAAATAATACAGATAATTGATGAATTAAAAAATACAAATGCAACTGGGATAGACGGAATAAAAACAGATCGTATTAAAAACACTAAAGAAAATACCTCAATCGGAATCTGTAAATTAATTAATAAAATGATAGATAAAGAGGTATGGCCAGATGTGTTAAAAACCCAAGTATTAACACCAATTTACAAGAAAGGAAATAAATCTGATAAAAATAATTATAGACCTGTGTCGCTTTTGTCAATAATTGATAAAATAATAGAAAAATTTTTTACTTACAAAATAAGAAATTTTCTAGAAAAAGTTAATGCTTTAACAACTATACAGTATGGGTATAAGAAAAGGACAGGAACAGCTGATTTGCTAATAGAAATAAATGAAGTAATAACAAAGTCATTAAATGAAGGTCAACATGTTGGAGCAGTGCTAATAGACTTACAAAAGGCATTTAATACCTTAGATCCGATGATACTGTTAAAAAAATGTGAATTAATTGGGTTAAGAGGAGGAAAATACACGAGCCCATAAAAAGTTATTTGAATAACAGGAAATCAACAGTCAAAATTAGGGTAGAATATAGTGAATTTAATATGGTAAATTATGGAGTGGCACAAGGCTCTGTATTACGACCCTTGTTATTCCTGATATACACAAATGATATAACATATGGTATTGATATAACAATGATATATCTTTTTGCAGATGATACAATACTTATTTCAGTTAATTGGGAATACAAGGAAATGATAAAAAACTTACAACATGATTTTAATTTACTAAATTATTGGTTTATGGAAAATGAACTTTTTATAAGTAATAAAAAAACAAAACAAATAGGTATAAGAGTACCAAAACTGAAAATTACGCAACAGAAATCAATAGTGAAACATATGGATTGCAAAGTTCTTCAGAGGAATAGAGAAAGTAATATGTATCATAAGTGTAAAAAATTAGAAATTAAAAACTGCTAAATATTTAGGAATACACATTGACAAAAACTGGAATTTTAAAATGCATATCTCAAACATAATTGTGAAGATCCGACAAATGTTACCAAAAGTATATCAAGTATGAAAAATAGAAAAATGATCTATGATGCATATAGTCATATAAGATGTGCTATAGAAATATGGTTTTGCATAGAGTATTTAATTGATAAACTGCAGAAGATTCAAAATAAAATTGTAAAATTGCTATTTCGAATAAAAAATGCAAAATCTAAAGAGATATATAAAGAAAATAAGATACTTACAGTGTTGCAAATGCGTGACTATATGGTTATAAAAAAAATTATTACGACAATAAGATCTAAATTACGAATACACTCTCAAAGGTTTGAAATACCAAGACGGAAAAATAAATGGCCAAAGAAACAAAAGGTGGTATACACCAAAGATTTTTAATGAATTACCTAAAAACGCGTTAAATTACAAAGCTTAAAGGAATTAAAGAGATATTTAAAGGAAATAATGGATACGACAGAATAAGATAACAAAGAAAAAATAAATAGATAATGTAAATAGTGCCATTCTGTTGCGATGTATTGTTTGTTGTAAGGATTCTTGCAAATAGTGTAAAAACAACTGTAATTAGGATTATTTATTTATTTTTTATTCATCTTTATGTGTATTTATTGAAGAGTAGACTCACACAAGTTTGGCACATCAAACTTCGAGTCGTATGAAATAAACTTTAATATTATTACTATAAGACACAAAATAAAACTAAGGATAATATGGAAAAACAAATGCAGAAGCACTATACTAAATATAATCATGAGAAAATTATTAATGAAATGAATAACATAAAATGGGAAACAATAAGTTTCCTTAACAGTCCTAATGAAATTTATAACACAATAAAGAATAAAATAAACAACATATACACACAAAATATCATAAATATAAAAACTGGAATAAGATAAGAGAATAAGATTAACAACAATGAAAAGAAAAGAAAGGATTGAAAAACAAATGAATTGATAAATAAAATAAAATATAAGAATGAACTATATGGAATAAAATAAGGAAAACAGCAGAACCAGACATAGAAATGGTAGAGACTTATAAAAACGCAAAAAAGGAAGTAAACAGGGAAATTAAAGAATGCAAACAAAATTATTACAAAGAAAAATTAGAGAAATTACAACAAAATAAAAGAAACAGTATGGAAAGTAATAATGAAATCACCAAAACGAATAAAAAAGCCAATTGATAACAGCATAAAATTAAACTTTAAAGGAGAAAATATTTCAAAGATAACAAATGAATTTAATGAAGTATATTCAAGACAAGTACCAAAACCCAAAGGAAAGTCATAAAAAAGGACACAGAATGTATTCTTCTTAGGGAAATATGTTGATGTAGTGTTAGTGGATTTACAGAAAGCATTTGATACATTTGATAAAAACATCACATTAAAAAAATTCAAACATATAGGGCTCAGAGGAAAAATATATAATATTTTAGCAAGCTATTTAAGTAATAGAAAAACATCAGTAGAGATTTAGGGAGTAAATAACGAATTAACTGACACAAAATTTGGAGTGCCACAGGGCTCTGTATTAGGACCATTACTTTATTTAATATACACAAATGATATCTCGAAAATTTAGAAAAAACATAAATCCTGTTATTTGCAGATGATACGATATTGATATCTATACATTATAAGTATGAGGAAATGATAAGTAACCTGCAACACGATTTTAATATTCTAAATGACTGGTTTATCAAAAATGAATTGTTTATTAACAAAGATAAAAAACAGTAAAATTAGACATTACGTTACCAAAAATGAATAAAAGTATAACCATTGATATTATTAAACATTATGGAAACTGTACGAATTTAATAGAAAATAATAAAAAGGAACTCATGAAATGAGCACAAAACTCGAAAAAAAATTCTGCAAAATACATAGGAATAGAAATTGATACAAATTGGAATTTTAAATCTCATACAATGCAACTAATAACAAGGATAAGACAAGTGAAACCGAATATGTATCAGATGAAAAATACATATACTAGACACTAAAAATACAAGAATATTATATGATGCTTGGATTGGCAGTGTATTAAGATAAGGAATTGAAATTTACGAATTTGCAGCTGAGTATTTGATTGAAAGATTACAAAAAGTACAAAACAAAATCATTTAAGTATTATTTGGACATGTGAGAAAAGAACAAAAAACTGATCTTATTATCAAAGAGAACGAAATATTAAAAATAATGAAACTTAGAAACTATGTTGTAAACACAAAAAACTATTATACAATAAAATTTAAAATTAATAATAACGACAAAAGAAGAAAATTAAGGAATAAAAAACAAAGGTTTGTATTACCAAGCTGGAACAATAAATATGGGAAAAGAAATAAAAATTGGTGTATACTGAACATATTTAATGAATTGCCGAAAGCGATTTTAGAATGTGAAAATGTAAATGAATTAAAAATAAAATTAAAAAACTAAATTAATAAAGACAATTAATTTGTACGCAGATATGTAGATTACATTAGAATAATGGATAATTAGAGTACACAATTAAATGACACATTAAAATACTATGAACAAATTATTATTTACATGAACAAATAGAAATTTCATTGTTAAACATATAAATAATTCAATAACCTAGGGCCAAGTGTTGTTTGTTTAATTATTGTGAATGATGATTATATTGGACTCATACAAGCTGTTTTCACAGCTTCGAGGGTTACAATGCAGTTGCAATTTACTATTAAATTATCTATATTATTATTATTATTATTATTATTGCGTGCATTTAACGTCAGTTAACTACTGAAAACTTTGTGGCCTTTAAGTACTGCCATGCCCATGGCAGGTGTGTCATCCATGAGGTTAGGATTTCTTCATGGTTTTTTGACTGTTTTGTCGATCATGCTTTTCATATCATCACAGCAGGTGTGGACGATGTTGTGCCAAATCTCAATGTGACATGTATATTCCCCGATGACATAGTTAAGGGTGACATATGCCGTTATGTTTTCCATGTCGGACATGGCTGATAGTTTTGCACCTGCATTTGCTTGGGTCAGCCATTATGACCTGGGTTTCCTGTACATCATAATGTTTCATTCTTTATACTTCCATTCTGATGGTCTGGAGGAATACAACCTACCATTCACCAGGCAGGAATTTATTTCAGCGTTGACCAAGTCGCATAACTCCACATCTGAACCTGATGATGTTCACAATCAGCCATCAAAGCCTTTGTCTCTGGTCTCCCAGTATATCTTGCTTGCGATGCTCAAACGTGTGTCGATAGAGGGCTCTATTTCGGCTGGATTGAAGATGGCTGTGGTAATCCCAGTTTTAAAACCAGGAAAGGACCCGACCTATCCATTTAGCTATCTCCCAATCTCTCTGACAAGCTGTGTCCGTAAACTTATCCCTGGGTGCTGAAGTCACAGGGATTATTACCTGCCTCTCAATGTGCTCTCAATGGTTTTTGTAAACTATCAACCATCTTATTACCTTTGAATCAGACGTGGGGGAAGCTTTTTGCCTGCGATTTATTCTTTATTGACTTGGAGAACACTTATGGCATGACGTGGTATTAAGGGGTTCTTTGCAAATTCTACACAGTGGTGTGAGGGCTATTCCCTCGGCAATTCCCTTAGGCCATTCTTTTCACGTGCGGTGGGAACAATTATTCTTTATTCCCTGTGTTTATTTGGAGGATGATGTGCCTCAGGGATGTATTCTCACTGTCATCATTTTTGCCATTAGGATCAGCCCGATTCTGAAGCAAGTTGCTGTTTCCAATCATCGCTTTCGAGCAGCTTTTATGCAGACCTGCGAGTGGCGATTGCAGCTGGAAATTAAGAAGGGTGAGAGTTGGGCAGCCAGCAATGGTTTCCTGTGTTCTGCAGACAAAACAAGGTGTGTCCGAATTTGCTATCACCGGACACTGCACCCAGGTACTTGTCTGAAGTTGGGACAAGCACAAATTCCTACGATCTGACATACATGTTTCCTGGGTCTAGTGTTCGATTTTAGATTGTCTTGGTTTCCATACCTACTTCAACTTAAAGAAAAGGGCTTCTGGACCCGTAACATCTTACGGGATCTGTCGGGCATGTCGTGGGGTGAAGAACGCAGTGTCCTGCTGAACCTCTACAGAGCCTTTGTAGGCAACAAGCATGATTATGCTTTATGGCTAATGGTTCGGCTAGTGACTCGACTCTGCCGATGTTAGATTTTGTGCACCATACTGGCCTGCATTAGACAACTTACACATTTCGGACTTCTCCAATTGTCAGCCTTCGCACTGAAGCCTCAAAGCCAACTTTGGCAATTTGCTTGAAGTAGCTAGCTATTGTGTATGCTGTGAAACTGTGTGCGGTATAATCCAGTCCTAATTGTCCATGGTATTTGGATGAGACTTGCAAGGAAACAGACGTGTGTTCGGTAAGGGTGATATCCGTGACAGGATCCAGTAGTTTTGTCGGGAGTTTACTCCTGAAATGCCTCATGTCTCGCGGTTTAGGGAGATGCCAGTGGCCCCTTGGCTTGTTCCAAGTGGCATTTTCTCTTTCCATCTGGCAGCCCTCGTCAAAGTTCCATTCCTCCCGTAATGTACTTGATTGAATTACGGCAGCTGTGTTATCAGCGGCTTGTGATTGTGTGCGTGAAGAAGTGACTGTTTCTCATTGGCTTCTATTACGCTACTCTTTGTTTTTGGCAGAGCTTTTGGTACTCAGTCGGGCTGTTGAATAGATCCTCGGCCTTCGGGGCACACATTTTATCATCATTAGTCATTGCATGAGTCCTCTGGTGTCTTGGTGTATTACAATCCTTGGAACCCCTTGACACAGCGAATCATAGCGCTGCTCTCCCACTTGCATGGTCTATGGAAGACAGATTTCTGTTGGATCGTGGGCCATAACGGGATAGCTGGGAATGAGCAGGGAATGCTGTAGCAAAAGTGGTCATTCATGTTCCTCGCAAAAGGGGTGCTTTCTGGTCCTTTCGAAAGGGATATCAGCTTTGTTACCGTAGATACCTTTCCAACTCTATATGTTCGGTTGCATGCTGCCTGACAAGCCTTGTGGGTCAAACGAGATGGCAATAAGTTTCAGACTATTAAATGCACTGTACAGACATGGCACTCGGATTGTCTTTGTAGTCGCTGAAAAGACGAGTTGTTGGCTCATTTACATATTGGCCATACCAACCTTACATATCATTTTCTTTTGAGGGGGATATCCCTCCTGAATATAAATAATATCACCAGCTGCTTATAGTCCGTCATGTGCTATTAGATTGTCACCATCTTGAATGTGTTTGTTGCCGTTTCCAGCTTCTGCAAGACGTTGCGTCTGTCCTCCTGTCTGGGGTTTTAAATTTTTACATGAGGTACAGATATATGATACGGGGTTTGTTTAACCCTATATGCACTGTATTTTTTCAACATGCGCTACTATTCTGCACGTTTATTTTGTTACAATAATGTCTGCGATGTTGGTTTCCCAACAATAATCGTACGAAAAAGATGAACGCTGTTACAAAATAAGTTGTTGTAAAATATCTCAATATTTAAACAAAGTGCAACACATCAACGGGCTAAATAATAAATAAAAAAGTATTTTCTCTTTACCTTGTCAATGTTGTTGCTTGCAAATAAATCGATCTGTAATTATTTAATGGTTGCTGGGACTGAGTGTACTTCTACTTTCATGTACGATTGTTGTAAGACGGGAGGTAGAGTGCTTGTCTGTCTCTGTTTTATACAGCCTTCCTGCACTCCTGTTACTTCTTCTCGGCCAATCCAATAATGTTTTTTGTTACAACTGTTATCACCTAATCCTTTTTTACTGTTTGAATCGTCAGCCCATACCTAATAATCCACATTGCTTGGGCGCAATTCTCTTAAACGACAACGAGTACAATGGGCGGCCATCTTAAATGGCTCGCAAAGAGCTGCCCCTTGAGAATGAGAGTAAGGTGCGGAAAAAATAATACAACGGGATTGGTCCGTCTGTTGATGTTACCTAATGCTGATTTGTTAATTTCTTTGCTTATTTCACATTAAGAAGCAGTAGTAGTTAACCACGAGCTGCTTTTTTTTAGATGTCATCAGCATAAGAGGATATAGGGCTTAACGCCTGTTCAGCAACAATGCTGCACATCTGAAATCGGGTGCAACGCATATATATGGCTAAGATCTCTGTAATGTGTGGCCCAGTGGCAACCTGTAGCACTACACTGTGATTGTGGTTGGTCTAGTTATTGACGTGATATACACCCTCAATCTCCCCCATTAATAGGCAGGTGTACTCTGTAGATCCTATTATTAATACGAAGCGAACTCATGTGCTTTATTATCTTCCATAGGGATGAGCAAACTACACTTTGAAAACACTTTCTGATGTACAGGGTCACTAGCTTCAGGCCATTAGATGGTTAGGAGTATCCCTCTGGCCGTTCCATGAATACTTCCACAAGTGGTCATTCACTTAAACTTCGTCATCTACATTCTTGACTTAATTGTAGACGGCACTTTTTTGCTCTACGGGTCATATCGGCGTGGAATTCTCTTTCTGAGGAGGCTGTTTCTGTCATCACGGTTAGTGGTTTTCGACAGTGCTTAAGGATCTTGCCCCTTTCTAAGTTCCTCCTGCGCGAGTATTAAGTGTTGACCACGGGTGGGCTTCTCTACATGGGGTCTTGGCCTTGTCGTAATGTTGTCTTTTACCTACTCCTAAATTTGGTATGGGTTTAGTGGTTCCCAAACCTTTCCAACCACCATACCACCATTGGTGGCTAAATCATTATATTATTATTATGGTTCTATACCCTGTTTTACAGAACCAGCAGGCCAGTATTTAGCCACACTGTCAGTTCTTTGATGCTTTCCTGCTTTAGGTATCGTAGAAGAAAAAGGAGGTCAATTTAAGAATACTCGACATTAAAGATGCTTTTTCGCTATCATGATAATTACCCACCACAGACCCCCAAACGGAGGAAAGCATGCTCTAAATCTAGATACAAAACAGGGATACTAAGAAGACAATTGACCATTATTGCATCTCCTGACTGCATTGCTGAGCACAGACTAATCCATGCATTGAAATTGTATCCAATTGGAAACCCTGGCCTCTGCATTACATATAGATGGCAGGACAAGCAGAATGATCATGACGAAGCTACACAAAAAATCGTGATGTCCTGCAGCATATGTCTTTCATCCAATATGACAAGTCATGGGGGGGGCTAGGTCATTAGCACCAACCTCAGGTATAGTGCCGTGGTCTGGGTAGCTACTATGCCACACATTACAGAGGTTTTAAACAAACCCCAAACTAGATGTCATCATAGATCTTCACCTTGTATAAAATTTAAAAAACCCGGACAGGAGTACGCACTGATCACCCAATTGATTCGCTATGTCTTGCATAAGATGGAAATGGTGACAAATACCATCCAGATGGTGCCACTCAACAAGCACACGATGGATTGTAAGTGGCCGGCCTCACCAACAATATTAAGTTTAATTTTTTGTTTGTCTTGTTATTGATGGTTTCTGTTGGGTTAACTGCAATATATTCATTTGAGGGGGGGAAAAAAAGAGGGCAAAAAGTAGCAACGACCAAAAAAAGGTGGTGTTAGGCGGTTTGTGTGTTTGTGTGACCAATACATAAACCGGGTAACACCACCTTCTTGGTGTCTGTGGTGACAAGCCGTGTGCCCTTCCTGGACATTGCCTTTAATAATCCGCAACTTATTGACGTTTTGTTCATCCAATAAGGCTTGACAAGCAGCAGAATGTAATCTTAGACGTAACGTTGGAAAGGCATCCGAGGGAACAATGCTCAGATCTTTTTCAGGAGGACCAGAAACGGCCCCTTTTGCTGCTGAATCAGCGTACTCATGGTGAAGACAGATATGGGAGTGCATGCATTGATTACAGTTGAAGAACTTGGCCGTAAAGTGATGAGTCAATGATAGAAAACGAAATAAATTATAACAAGTCAGCATCCACTGGGGTTTAGCAAGGATAGTCCAGAACATGATATCTGTGATCTTACACCACGATCAGAGCAAACAATTCCATCCAAAAATACCTTAGAAGTGTTTTAAGGAGATATTCTACGCCCCAATAGGCGGGAATGTAAATATGGAAGTGCTATGATGTGGAAACAAGTTTTCAGTATTTGCAACCAGTTCCAGCACATTGCAGCAACTATTAATGAAAAAAGTGAAACAATTGAGAGTATTATTAATGCATTATTTATTAGAGTATTGCATCAATGTTTGTCAAGATCCTGAAAGAAACCTATTTTCTTTCAAACAACAGTTGAGAACTGGAACAAGAAACTATTGTGAAACATGCTGATCATATAGCCTTGGTAGACGATGGTCAATGAAATGACAAGGTGCGGAGACTGAGTTGGAATGATAAGACTGGTAGCGATGCATTGAACAAGTGCTATTATAGCAGAGAGAAGTACAGGGATTTCTAGAAACAAATTCTTCTTAAGTGTGGTTCCAATGAGAAATTGGTTGTCATTCCTTTAAGCCAACCCCATCATATTCTCCAAGGATTAAACTACGTCTATTGGCCTATTTGACTACTTGACTAATTTCAATAATATGCCCAGGCATTACATGCAAGTCTATAACCAAAGATAGGTTATGATAGGTATGTAGGCTCGAAGGTAGATCAACAGTTCCCTGACTCCTATGTAATGCTTTGCAGGTTATTTCATTTAAAGAAGATATCTGTCGCTGAACATGTGATGCTTAGGTAAGATAGCTGAATATTGAGGAAGATTCATCAGTATCGGTCTAAATTCAATTTACAGATGTATCGGTGGTCTTTCCATTATTTTTATTGAAAATTATGCACTGTAACTGGAGTCCCATGACTAACCCACTGTTCCTTTAAAAACCATCAAGGAAAAATCAGAGTTTGTTGGTTTTTTTCTTTGATAATGTTTAAAACTACTATACAATGCAAATTTCATCGTTCCTAGAACTAAACACTTACAGGGGATAAATGCATTAACCACGGAAGTCTAGAAGAAACCACAATGATCATTAGAAGCTATTATATGCCACCTGATTCTGCGTTACAGCAGTATGAAAGTAGACGAAATTTCCTACACCAATGAAGGCCATCTTAATATGAACTGTGAGTTCTTTGCTAACTTTTCAAAATCGTTGGATATTTGTGCTGTTGGCTCACTTTATGCTAAGTTCTTATGTACTACTTAAAGATAGAAGTCGTATTCTATTTTGAAATAAAGCAACAAATGTTATTGCTACGTTACAAAAATTACAAAAAACGTTTACAAGTTTTTAGAAGGTATTTATTATTTTGTGTTTGGTAAAGGAAACACAAGGCACAGCAATGAATTCATTCTCTGAAAACAGCTAAAAATTTGAAAATGGTTGAGAACTATTTATTTTTTACAGGAGAGAAGTCTCCATTGTCATGGAAACTGGTGATGATCTTGGGGTTATTGGTTCGAATATGATTAATTCATCCCAGTAAAATATAGCCTATCCTAATAATAAAAGCTCTTCGAGTTCTTTGCATTGTTGTTGTACAAGTTCACCTTTATGCTTTGTATTTCTGTTTTCATGTTTCTTAAGGAGACGTGTTATGCAATAATGGGCTAAAAAATAGTAGGTGCTACAAATCCATTATTTCACAAACCTCAAACAAATTTAATCTTTTTACCAAAAAAAATACCAGTAGCTAGTATTAAATAGGAGAAAAAAAAACAGTAGTAAATATTCATTGTAGTGCTGGTTTTGCACGACGTGTACAAGCCTCTGTTTGTTACAAAATAAATTTTTAAGTCCATTGTCGACTACGAATAAGTGAAAAGTAAAATACGTATGAAAGACAACATTGGAAACAAACTAAACAACAAATCCATAAAGTAGCAGACAGTAAAAAAAGGGGAAGTAGTCAACACAAGATTAAGAGACAAAAAAACGAATTTAACGTGCTGACCGCATCACAAACTGTAAATAGCAACTGCAAACATAATAACGTTCTTTAAATTCTGTGTCTTTGCCTAAAATATATAATTCCTGGTATGGACGATGTCTTTGTCGGGGTTACATCGTAAAAATGTCAAGAAGTAGAAGTAAAAGAAAATTTGCAACGAGTTTTAGGGTATCCCAGAAATTGTTTAGAGTTGGGAGTCGAGTTTACTTCTTAGAAACTTTATATTCAGATCACACAAGCGTGACATACATAGACAATAAATGAGACAGAAAAGCCCATTACTATAAATATTTCTAATTCATTGCACACGACAGTACAAACTCCATTGAACGAATCGGTTTTGCATTTAGAGCATTTTGAGTCTTGCGCAGCTTGGTATTAGCTGAATTAAACATTCACATTTGAAAATCTTATGAGCTGAACGTAATAGTGCCAATAACATAGCCTTATCTCATTAAAATGAATCTTCGAAATCTTTGTAAATAAAATTATGAGACTCGTTTTAAGAACCCTAGCATTCTTCTCATTCTGGCAAATTCTACATTCCTCAATTTATATAGGGTGTTTCAGAATAAAACCTACAAACTTACAGGGCAAGACAAGTCAAAATGTCCTATACAACACCTATCCAGAAATGCTTGGTTACCGAGAAATCACCCTATTAGTGCCCAATTATTTTATGATCGAGTATTTAAATGGCTTAATTGGAGTCTGTATCTGAATACTTGCAAGCTTTATTGTGACCTCATACACCATCTTGAGTACGTAAGACCAAATTCACAGCTCCACAAACTCATTTGCAGCACGGTGCACCAACCTGTGGTCAAACTACGTCATAGGCCTAATCGAATTCCATTCGAAACTGTGAACTACGTCTAACACTTGCCAAGAGAGTTGTTAAATAAATTAAAAAAATATTAATATTTATTTAAATGATGGCATAGGTTAATAATTTCTACACGCAACAAATGCTGCTCAAAGCTGTAAAAAACATATGATAAATGTTTTCGTAGTTGCGTGAGCAAAAAATGTCCAGTGTGAACACTGCAATATTGTATCACAGCAACCAGAGGCAGCCTGGTGGAACTAGAGACCAGTTAGGAAATTGATGACCAGCGGCCACTTTTTGGGGGAGACGTTTTCCACCAAAAGGTGTGTAACGTCAGTCGAGTAGCTTGCTAAGTGGTAGTGGGGGGGAGAGGGAAATGGCTTAATGTACTGGGCGGGTATGCTTTGTCTTTTTTGTTGTTATTTTTATTGATAGAGGGAGCAGAATCGTGGTTGTGGATGTGAACTTCTGCTTGTGAAATACGGTTTCGTTTTAAATTGTGCGCAAAGATTGTATGCAAAGGTTGAGGGCTGGTTTGAGGAATCTGTCCCCTAACTTTTGAGCGAAATGTCAACACACGGGCTTTTTTTTAATGACTCGAGGGAGTGGCACCGTAGCCACAGCCAGGAAAATATTTCGCAGGAGGCTGAACAAAGCCAGATATGGTGTCTGGGAAAGTGCTGTTAGCTCGCCAGTGGAGTCCAGGAAGCTGAAGCATTTTACAGTACATCACTGACGCATCCGGCTTTTAGAGAGTACTACTTTTTTACATATTTTCAAGGAATTTATTTCCTATTATGACCTATTTTGGAGTTCGGGGAAGGGGCTGGTTCCCACGCACTCCCCTTCAATTCCCACTGCCAAGTGGCGTCTATCCTCCCATTTCCATGCATCTGTTCATATGTTTATTTTTTGCAGTTAAAAAAATAAAATGAGAGTCCACCTTACGGCTATTGATATTTGGCCAGGGAGGTGAGGGTAGGGTAAACAGTCCAGGCCGATTCCGGAAGCTAAAACACTTTAAGACATTGAAATACCTGATCTGACCTAGGAAGGCATGCCTTTTGATAATGTTAATCATCGCTCCTAAATGCTTTTATAAAAATTACCATTTGTCGCAACTGCAGCTGTAAATTTGACACTTGCAATTCCCAACGTAGGCCGTACAGCCATAGGGTAGTCGGTTACCGTTTCTCCCCAACCTTCCAGGATCATCAGTTGGAACAGGTCATTTGCATTCTTCCCGTACGACTTTTAGCTAGTTAACGAAGGCTTAATTTTAAAAAGTCGGGGAAAACGAACATAGTTTCAAGAAAATAAAACAGGTTTTCTTAGTAATAATAAAAAAGGGACTTCTGCTGCATTCTTTTGCTTTCTTAATTTAAAAATAGCGTTATTTCTAATGTATTTTTCATTACGAAAACGTTAAGAGCTGTTGGGTAGTAAGCGGCTTTGAAAAGAAACCAGGTCGCTTCCCTTCAAAACGCGTCAGTATACTGAGAACTTGCAAGCTGCTCCTGTCTTGGCAAGATTAGACGATATTGCAGTTGGAAAGTAATTCAATTATCGCGAGATTTTCCCAAATGTTGGTGCACCTTGCTGCATCCAAATTTTTTATCTTAAAGCCTCGGTAAGGTGTAATCCTTGCAGGCAGTCGTACACATGCTACCATTAAACCATGACAAAATAGACCATATATAATAATGTGGTTTAATAGGGGAATATATATCGGTAAGCAAGCATTTTTGGATAGGTGTTGTATAGGACTTTTAGACTTATCTTTACTTCCTTAGTATGCCCTGGAAGTTTGCTAGTTTTAGGCTGAAACACCCTACATACACTAGCACATATCTATACCTTTTGTAGATGGTCATGTACATACAAATCTATCTTGGTCAAACCTGTTTAATTGTGAACAGTACAGAATTAGTGTGTCGATGTGGTTAGACGATGCAACATTTTAGAAATTTGACCATAGATTTTTTTTTGGGAAACATTTCTACAAAGCTTTTGATTCATAACATCCAAACAAAACAGTAGGAATAAAATAGCAGAAGATGAAAGAGGAAGCAATGATTCCAAAAGAATGGAAAGTCACCAGGAAGATACAGGTACGTCCCATTTTTTTTCGTTACGTCATTAGTTGCTGCACCAGAAACAGAGTTCAGATAGAAAAGGGAAAAAATATTACAAATCATAGAGCATAGCCTATATATTAATTAAACATAAGTGTTGGTCACGATAATAAAAAAAATAAGACATGTCTCACATCTAGACAGCAAAAAGTCGTAAAATGGATTGATGAGCTTTCTTACCTAGAACACAAAACCTGGTGGCTTTAACTCATTGAAAATTGATTACGTATAAAACATTCCAGAATAGACCCACACTTAACAACATTTTAAATGTTAGTATTTTTATTGGACAGTGCCAACATCTGGTGTTGCTAATATTTAAAAAAAACTTCGTTGATTTTTGACATGTTAAGGGAAACGAGATCCTGTTATGCTGAAGAATCACACACGAATCGTTATAAATTAGGCACAAATGTCTCTCCAAAGTCAATAAAATACTTTTGAAAATTCACGAAAAAGATTCAAGTTACACACCAATTGATTTCACCAAAGATACATGTGACGCCTTAAATTTGCATGAAGCAAAATCATTGCACCAGCAGTCAGTAGGCAGAAAAGGCTGACTAACAGTCGAAATAAACAAAAGTTCCAAACTGCAACATTCGTCTTAACAATCATTACAGAAAACAGATAAGCATAACAAGTGACACAGCACCGAAGTGTAGCAATCTTACAAGGAAGATTAAAGAGAAGGTTCAAAAGTTTTAGGCAATCAACTAGCAAAGAGTTTGCAAGGGTGTCACGAACGCACAAGATCAATATGTGGCAGTACGTGCTGCCCATATTGGTAGGAATGACGAGTGACGTCGCCATAGCACGAGTGAAGTTGGCGTGTGCATGAGTAGACACGAGCGCGTGTGATGTCAGTTACTCTTGGGCAAGACAGAAGATACATCCTGACGAAGCTCAGTCGAGGTCTGAGTTAATTCAGCTACCTTCTTACTGTTCAAACAGTGCAGTATGTGCGAAGTTAGCCAAATGTGAACGCAAACATTTCAAAAACGTAATAATAGAAACAGAAAGGTTTAGATGCTCACATGTTGCAAAATCTTAAATATGTTGATTTACAGTTTCTGCAGATAGAAAAGATTTCCAAACGAATGCAAACAACAATTAGAGAGAAAAAAAACCTTGACTCTGAACCTCATTGTTTGTTTGACTAGCATAAAATAAAACAAACATGCACACTAGAATGTTTTCGATTTTAAGTTGAGAAATGTTTTAAGTGACGAATTTTTCCCTGGCTGTTTCAAATACGTTCATTGCTGTAGCTAAACTATTATTATTATTGTGTAATGTTTACAAATAAGTTCAGTACAAACTTCGGTCATTGCTTTTCTTTCTGAATAAACTATAATAAAATTAACTTATTATTATGTTCGTTGTTTGAATCCGAGTAGACCAGAATACAGTTATCCAAAAAAAAAAATGCAAATGAAAACAACATTCGCTTGGGGAACTTTGAAAATAAATTAAACAACCAGGACGAAAATGCTATACGTGGAAACTGCAAAACATAATAATAATAATAATAATAATAATAATAATAATAATAATAATAATATTAATAATAATAATAAGAGCTTTCATCAAGTACAGGTACATAAGTACATACGAGTACAGGCACGAAGTCCGTATCAGACTTGTGTGTGCAAGCAGATTACAAGATATGCATTTTATTTACATAAAACTTTCCATATTTTATAACTTATTTACAAAAAACCCATTTCACATACACTATTTTAACAATTTAAAATTTGCATTTATAGTTTATTTAATTTAATTTAATCCATTTAATATCTTATATGTGTCCTATTCATCTATCATTTGTTACCTAAATGCTGCTTATTGTGATTGTATTAACCACTTTTTGATTTTACGCTGCATTTCGCTGTTGTTTGGTATTTGTCGCAGTTTTTTTGGAATCAAATTGAAGTATAACGGTACCAGATACTTCACATTCCTTTTTCCATATGAATTTCTCCATATTAGTTTTTGTAGCCAGGTATTATTATTTCTCATATTTCTGTTTACCATAATTTTATGTTCATCCTTGTAATAGTTCTTTTTTATAATGTTCCATTTTAATGATGTGTCAATTTTTATTATTTCACATTTTTTATAAAACTCATCAGTCTGTTGTATTTCAATGTTTGTGAAAAATACTTTCATTGCTTTGTTAGCAATAATAATAATAATAATAATAGGTTTTACCCTATAATGGGTAAGGTATCTGTAGGGTAAACCACTTACACCGCCCAATGATCCAAGCATTAATAAGCTCATTGTAGGAATTTTGAGAGGTCGATCACCCACACTGCGCATTTGTAGGCGTCAACGTCGTCACATAGACAACTGTAGTCGGAAACTAATTCCAGCAAACCACAGCCCTGGTGGAAGAAAAAATCTTTCTAAAAGGTTTATTTTTAATTGTAAGATGGTGTTCGCGAGTTCGGTTATTATGATGACCCAGAAAAAAGGATCAGAAAACCAGAAGCTGGTCATGGATAATTTGATAGGTCAAAACGAGATCGGCATTGAGTTTACGTAATTCCATTGTTCTAGTTCCGTACTATGAAGTCTTTCACCTGCCGTTAGCATGCGTAGTTCAGGTATGGAGTGTGTAAAAGCACGCTAGATCGACTCTAGTAAGTCAAAAACCCTTTAACAGGTGTGGAGATATTATATAATAATAATAATAATAATAGGTTTTACCCTATAATGAGTAAGGTAACAGTAGGGTAAACCACTTACACCACCCAATGATCCAAGCATTAATAAGCTCATTGTAGGAATTTTGAGAGGTCGATCACCCACACTGTGCATTTGTAGGCGTCAACCGTCGTCACATAGACAACTGTAGCTGGAAGCTAATTCCAGCAATCCACAGCCCTGGTGGAGGAAAAAATCTTTCTACAATATGTCTTAAAGGTTTATTTTTAATTGTAAGATGGTGTCCGCAAGTTCGGTTATTATGATGACCCAGAAAAAAGGATAAGAAAACCAGAAGCTGGTCATGGATAATTTGATGGGACAAAACAAGATCGGCATTGAGTTTACGTAATTCCGTTGTTCTAGTTCCGTATTATGAAGTCTTTCACCTGCCGTTAGCATGCGTAGTAGCATGCGTTCAGGTATGGAGTGTGTAAAAGCACGCTAGATCGACTCTAGTAAGTCAATAACCTTTAACAGGTGTGGAGACCAAACAGGGCTCGCATACTCAAGTATTGGTCGCACATACACCTTAAACGCCCAAACCCTTGTCTTTAAATTGGTTTTGCCGAAACACCTGTTGACAATGAACAAGCGCAAAAAAGCATCAATAATAATCTTAGAACAATGTTTTGAGAATTTCAGGTTCGAAGTGAAGAGAATACCCAAGTCAGTGATCGAGAGCTTATTCTCAATAGCAGTACCATTGAATAGGTACTCAGGAGAATCCATAGTGTTTCCAAATTGGGTCGAAATACATTTGATTGATTACATCTGTGAGTTTGTCTCCGTCGGTTGCAGAAATGATTTCAGTGCCCCACTTTAAATCGTCAGCATATTTCGATGTAAGGACCTCGGAGGAAGTGAAATCTGGGAGTAAATCCCCAATAAACAGGACAAACAAAAGTGAACCCAGAACAGAGCCCTGAGATACACCACTGGTAATTGGTACCCAATAGGAATAGGTAGATTCAACCTTGAAACGTTGTTGGCTGTTGCGGAGAAAAGCAGTAATCCAATTCAGAAAACTGCCCTCGAGACCCAGGTGCCACAGTTTAAAAAGTAGTTTGGAGTGCACAACAGAGTCAAAGGCATGCTGGAAGGCGAATTATATCACTTCCAATGCACGGAAATTGCAGCAAAAACGCCGAAAGCGAAAAGTATTAAAATAAGAAAAGAATGGTGTAGAAAGGAAAGGTGTAGAAAGGAAAGGTGTAGAAAGGAAAGACGCAGTCAGAAAAAGCCAAAGAAATACAAAGTGGTGAAGTGAGTAAAAATGGAAAGCAGGCGACTGAAAATGACAAACAGACGACAAAAAAAAGAAATGAAGGCGAAAATACTGATGAATCCGTTACTGTACAGGAAAAAGTGAAGCGAATAAAACAGAAAATCGATGAACTAATGGAAGTGTACGACAAACTAACGAAATTACTAGAACAATAAGAGGATGTAATAGAACACCTAAATTTTGCTCCGTTGGCGTCGTCTCGCTTCGCTCGAGGGGATTCCTTATTGCAGAACCTCTTTAAATAAGTCTTAGATGTCTAAAAAGTTTGTCACTAGTTATCTGTGTCACACCACACTTGTAACGCTTCTATTTTGCGTGTGTCTGTTGGATTGACAACAATTTTTGAGCAAATCTGCGTGTGTTTGTTGAGTGTTACTGAGAACAACCAGTTAACTGACTTGTTCCTTGTTGGTCTGTTGCCACCCAACCATTGTTGATAGACGTTCCCGAAAAGTTAATGGCTTCCACGAAAAAAATTTGGTCAACAATCGTTGTACGTTTGTACGTCTTCTGCTCCAGAAATAATCCCCTACTAAGGTGAGAGATGAAATATTGAGAGAGCATAGCAAAACATACATTAAAAAGGTTTAGTTTACGTGTAAATCCTTGACTTTGCTCGCTCAATCCACGAATCTTCGGGCTTCAGAAACACGAATGTTTGACACCCTTTTAAAACCAGGTCTTACGTGTCTGTTTATTCCATGCGTCAAATCAGTTGATACACAACCAATTTTAAAATGTATAAGGGGTATGTTGCAAAAAACATCGCCATTTTAGGTTATTTTTTGCGTGCATCTTTCTACAGATCATTTCGCTTCGTTCGAGAAGGTTTGCGTGAATAAATTACGACGTCATGAATAAACCTCATGAGAGTCCAAAAAATTAGACCTTACTCTTCACGTTCTTTCGCGTATTTGAGGGTCATAATATCAAGTTACAGTGATGAAAATAAGTCTATCCGAAGCGCAATTTAATTATCTTTCGTTTGGTTCTACTGCCATGTTTGTAGGTGCTTTGGTTCCAGAGGAGTAGAGGTACAAACACACCCGCATGCACGCACATCATCCACATCATTAAAAAGATTGTGGCTGCTTGATTGGTTAGTTGGTTGGTTGGAAAATTGTTTGTTCGTCTTTTCCTTTGGAAGTAGACAGCTACAAATATGAGAAATATGTCGAAAGAATGGCAAGAAAACCATGCGTTGTTTAGGCCTATTCTTAATGTCCGAAAGTGCATTAATAACCTCCAAATAAGCGGAAACAAATTCCCGCAACAATCACGTAACAATACATGACGTCACACAATGTTGACCAAAATTCTTTGTTGTGTACCAAAGTTTTTTTCGAAATTTTCAAGAACATCCATCAACAAATGGACTGGCGGCAACAGTAAAAGAGGATCAACCCTATAACTTGTTGCCTTCATCAGTAACAATCGCTAAACACCGGAGTATTTCGCACCATTGTTTTGTTTTGTTTTGTTTTGTTTAGTAAATTGCGTAAATAAAATATTGATAATAAAAAAAGGTGTCAGGAATATTTGTACGCCCGCATTTTGTAAAGTTTCAAACAGCAGATTGTACAGTGTTTACGTGGTAGGTTTTAGTACCCTGTATATAGGCCTAGCTTTCATGCAAGATCGTTCGCAAAGCGTTTAAAAGACTTTGAAGTGCAGAAGAAGCTTTGTTTCCAAAGGCAAGGCCAACTGGAGTAGAACTTGCGTGTCTTGCCTCCTGGTTCCAAGCCAGTTCTCGTAAACAACGACCCTTGATCAGGAGTCAAGAAGCAAAATCATTCAAATTTGTTACTTTGTTAATTTGTTATTTTTAGTTTAGTTTTTCGTTTGTTTATGAACTGTAGCGTTACGAAACACGCATACTTTATTAGGATCACTTCCTTGAACATTTGCGTCATCATTTTTGTTGGGGCTGTCTGACAGCAACGTAAAAGTTGCAACAAGAAATCTCCTCGAGCGCAGCGAGACGCCGCCGAATGAGAGAGAGCAACGTACTCGGTTAGTACGTCTTTAATGATGTAGATGATGTGCGTGCATGTTTATTTGTACCTCTACTCCTGTGGAACCAAAGCACCTAGAAACATGAAAGTATGACCAAACGAAAGATAAATTGCGCTTCAGATAGGTCAATTTTCATCACTGTAACTTGATATTATGACCCTCAAATACGCGAAAGAACATGAAAAAATAACGTAATTTTTTTGTTACTCTCATGATGTTTGTTCGTGACGTCATAGTTTGTTCATGCACGGGTGAAAATTCATGACAAACAAACCGTCTTGAAGTAATTAGTTAAGTACGGAGATGATCTGTAAAAAAAAAACATTCGAAAAATAACCTAAAAGGACGGCGTATTTTGCAACGTACCACATAATTATAAATCTTAAAATTAGTTTTGTATCAACTGGCTTGATGACTGGAAAAAACAGACCCATAAGACCTATAGAACTGGTTTTAAAAGGGTGTCAAACATTCGTGATTCTGAAGCACGGAGTTGCGTGGATTGAGCAAGCAAAGCGAACGATTTCTACGTAAACTAAACCTTTTTAATATGTGTTTCACTTTACTCTCTCGATGTTTCATCTCTCACCTTCGTAGGGTATTACTTCTGGAGAAAAAGACGTAGAAACGTGCAAACAAACATATTGTATGTTTTGAATAATGTAGGTGAAATGCAGGCATGCAGAGGAAAGCGATGAACGAACTGTGAGCAACAGTTGCAATTAGTTTGCATCGGAATACTCAGTACATCGATTTTGTGATGCTTTTAGAATCAAAGAAATTACATGAAGCACGGATCGACTTGCAAACTTGCAAATTGCACTGGGTCTGCTTGACTTTGAGTGAATGACCTTGACATTTCCTATCACTGCTAACTACTAACTTCTGAACTATGTGCCTTAGAAATTCTGGGTAAGTTAGATAGGTGTAGAGAACCGCAAACCAATGCTAAAGCAAAAAAACAGGATGAAATTCGCAGCAAAAGTAAAGGAGTTACATTCAGCCAAAGATGGTGGTGTAAACTCCACTGCAGTACACCGGGGTAGTCAGATAAGTATCCCACCCAGAGTTTGGAAACGAAAGTGAACATTCTGTAATATTTCTAACAAACAACTGTAAGTAACAAAACAATTGCACGTAACCTGACTGCGTGCCCAGAGTGACGTGCATTGTGGTGGCAATGGTAGTCACGTACTCACAGCTGTGATTACAGCCACCAACCAAATTAGCATAGTATGCCTAACTACGCTATGCACATTAATAGTCAAAAACAGTATCTAAAAATGATGTAGTGCACCATTCAATATAGTATGTATTGTGGCAAAGATAACAAACGTAAGTTGGGTCTACTGAAACTGTTCCACGTGACCACCGTCAACAACAATGCAATCTTGCAGTCGTTTGCTTTCAGCTCCATACATTGCCTGGGGCATGGGACCATTAACAGTGAGTGGCACATGCATCTATTATGCACTGCTGTAATTCCGTACGTTTCCAGGAGCGGTGAGGTACAATCATGTCTTAATGTAACCCAAGAAGAA
Source organism: Lithobius niger (assembly GCA_023313725.1). Lineage (NCBI taxonomy): Eukaryota > Metazoa > Arthropoda > Chilopoda > Lithobiomorpha > Lithobiidae > Lithobius > Lithobius niger. The sequence goes on from JAHWFP010254554.1 coordinate 489,840, forward strand.
AAAGTAAGAGGGGTTAGGTCGGGTGAAATGGATTCAACTGGCCCACCACGGCCGATTCACTGGTCTTTGCATTCCACGTTTAACCTCTCATGAACAGCTCCATCATAATGTGGCGGTGCACCATCTTGTTATACCAGATGTAGTGGCAGGTCTTCCTTAAACGTCACTACTACAGCTGTCAAAATCATCCCAAGTAACATGCCACTGTTAGGTTGCAGTCGTAGAACCCTGGTCCTAAACCCGGCCATTGAACATTCCGCACCAAATATTTGTTCCCCATTGCACCTGGTATGATGTTTCTCGGATCCAATAAGGGTTTACTGGAGACCAATAATGGGCGTTGTATTTCTTTGCAACCCATCGTGGCTAAATCTGACCTCATATGTCCAGAGAACATGCTGCAGAAAATGTGAGGCCTCTCGAAGTTTATAGGACATCCAATTGCAATAATCATAATGTTGTTCGGTATCACCTGGTTGCAGACCCTGGTGAAGGTGAGTATGATAGGCATGGTAGTGGTACCTCTTCAACACACGGACGACCAAACTCTGATAGCAACCAGCATTATGAGCACTAGCAAGAGTACTGGTGTGTGGATCGAGTGACTCCTACGCAATGATTCTGCTGCTTTCTGCTTTCTGCTTTCTGCTTTCAACGTCACTGTCTGTGATCGTCCCGAACGTGTACGACTGCTGAAGTTTCCTGTCTCCCACAGCCAGTTCACAACCTTTCGCACTAGTGAGTGATTCGGACGGCGATGTGGAAAATGAGCATGGAATCCAAGATTTCTTCCACATTCCCCATAAATGACCACCATTTTAAATTGTGTACAGAGCCATATTAAACACAAAGGAAAGGTGGAAGGTATGAGGGCGTCAAATAACTTAGGTTATTGGCGCCTACCTAAAAAGCTTCTTGTTTACAGTTTAGGCCACCCACTTAAAGCTACTAAGATGGGTGAAAATATACTCAGGTCTGTCACTTGGGAGCAACAGTTTTTCACAATTTTTGGCACACATCTTATTAAAATTTTCACATTTTCGCACCTTGGCTACCCACAATTTTGACAGCAGAGACTGTATTTTTTTTCACCTTTATGAAATGTTAGAAATATTTATGAAAATATAAGAATACAGAACGGGTAGAGAGAAGGCGCAAAGCTAGACTTTGCACCGACAGAGCAGCGAAGCTTCATGGGGCACATTGCATTCCGTGTGTAACAAAAGATCATCCTTCTTGGTACGATGCAGAATCATATCGCGATCTCGCTGTAGACCGTTTAAAACTTTGTTTTTACAATTTTCTCGTTTTTTTCACGTTTTTTTCAAAATTTTATTGGAGAGACCAGAATTTCAATTTTTTTCACATTTGGCACATTGGTGGTAGCCCTGCATACAATACCAGAACCTAATAAATGTTGTGAAAGAGCAAGGAAAAGGCACGTTAATGCAAAAGGTCAACCTTACTAAATGGAATTAAATGCACAAACACGTCACAATGTGGAAATTGCAAAAACAATCTAGTTACGCCATATGGTTCAATGACGTGTGATACCTGAAGAGCAAAATATTAATATGACTATGTGGAGTTTCAGCAACAAAATGCAAGGTAATAGGATAGAAAAAAAGAGAGGAATGGAAATGTGGAAGATGCAGACAAAGAACAACGTCAGAAAGAGACAACGAAAATTTTAATAATCAGGAAAATGACGAAAATGATGAAGAAGGAAAAGAAAATTACAATGGTTGACAAGATCAAGATGTTGTACCAAGGACAGAGCAGGGAGATGAAAAACGAAACGAAGTGAAGATATAAATTGTGAAGACCGCTGTTGGGCGAATGGATAAGCAGAACGATAAAATTGAGGAAAGTTATAACAAATTAATGTAGATGTTAAAAGCGTTAAAAGATTTAATAAAACCAGTAAAATCGGTTTATAAGCAAGGAAAATCAAGATCTCAATCAAGAGATAAAAGTAAAAATGATGGAAATGGAAGACAAAATAAAGAAATTAGAAAAAAATGAAAGACTGGAACAGGAAACTAGAAAATGGTATGCAAGAAGTGGCAACTGATACATGTGCGAAGCAAGAATATGGCAGCAATAGGATCCTTGAAATTAACCAACTGCGTTGGCTACCTGGAGAAGACCTATGAGATGTTGTGAAAAAAATTGCAAATGAAGGTAACAAACAACAATCTGTACAGGAATGGAAATAGAAGGCAAATATCTTGGAAACTACTGTGGCAAAAGATAGAGGAGTCGGGGTTTAATCAGATGATTATACCTGGCCTCCTTGGTTATACCGCAGCAGCTCAATAAACCCGGTACTTTTTTGCTGTACGCATGTTCAACTTGCTGACTAAACTTAAAATAGATACTGACCACTAGTTAATGACTGCAACTTTTCACTCGTATATATACATTATAGAAGGTGTATTCATTGTGGGTTTCCTTTTTTTATGACACACTTTATTATTTTTAGGCAGGTATCTGTATAATTTTTGTTGAAGATCTATTAGTATAAATCATTTTTAATTTTTTCCACAACAGGCTTTTAAATTTTCTCTCTCATTGTAATATTAGCCATCGATTCAAACTACACACACACACACACACAAACACACAGCCATCTCACGACCGATTTAACAATATCAAGTTGCCGAGGTGCATAAGTCTAAACCAGAGGTAGTAGCTGACACAGCCACACTAAAGATGACGTCCTGGAGAAATATTTTTACTAACTGACAGAGCGGTAAGCTTGTACAACGCATTTAGTTATAAATATTAAAGAAAAGCTAAACTCAAGCGTTTTCAGTTTTTTTATCGTAACTTTGAACAATTTAAAAACGTGAGTGGTGTATTAAATCTCCTAACTTTATGTTTTTATGAAACAATAACAAAAAAAATGTTGCAATTAGTTGTTTGTTGTCTTGGTGCAAGACGAAATACCGCGAGAGTTCTTATTGTGTGTGACTGTGATGTCACGATTCAGGCAAGTGATCCCCCGTGATCTCACGCACGAAGCAATGACCAACGTCCATGCAATTTACGTTCCACTGGTATTCACGATGCAAGCGTACCAATTCGAACCCGTATACGATTCAACAAGCAAGTAAAAAAGCAGAAGAAAACCGTGTAATCCATCTATTGATGTTCTGACATGGTATCAGTGCCAAAATACTCACCCTCAACCGAAACTTCTGATATAATCTGTTTCTGAGATATCAACATGGTGCACAACATATTTGCCCTTGAACATTTGTGTGTTACAGACAACAATGCTTTCACCGGCGTGTGCGTCTACGAACAAGTTTTTAGAGTAAATTACTTCATGCAACGTTGTAACGAACGTGCAAGAATCTACAGAAAAAGAGACCCAATTTCCAATAGGTACATAACAATAACGAAAGGAAATGGTGTTTATATTCGTCTAACAGACACCGTTACGTTGTATGTCTTTGCCTTCGAAGCTTATTTTGGAAGGCAAAGACATACATAAAAGACTACAACATCAGATATGAATGGTTTTGTAAGTGTTGATGAGGAAGAATGAAAACGAAGAAGCAAAGACAGTGTGGACAGAAAGTGATTTGAATGCTAATTAGGACTTACATTAATAATAAAATTCGCAAATCTTACAAGTGAAGAAAGCTTCACCCGTGAATATTAGAAGCATAAGAAAACATTGGGAAGCTATGTAAGTAACGTTAAATAAAACACATATAGACATTGTTTTTATAACAGAAAAACAAAGACGCAAAACATGCATGTAATAAATAAAGTGGACACACGGCAAGGAGGAGTTATAATTATGTTTTTAAGTGAGCAAAAAATTGAAAGGTTTGAAAAGAAAGTTCTAAAACTTGGTACGAATGATTAATTAGAACTGAATCTTACATTTAAAAACGAAATGTTTTGTGTATATACAATATGCAGAAGACGGGGTGCAGATAAAAAGTGCAAATATGCGAATAACAAAAGTTAAATAAGGTAAAAGATACGAAAAGAGAAGTACATGTTAAATTGTGGCATAAACCTAAATATTCTACACCAAAATGATGATGACAGCAATAAATTTGAACGAAAATCTAGTTGCTAAATAAGAAAGCATGCTGGCAAAGTTAGGTTAAGAGAAGTTAACTGATTTATCGAAGATAATAACGTAATTAACAAATCACGTTTAGATCATATATATTAAAACAAAGCATAAAAAACTATATGAGTACAAAAATAGGAAAGCAGAAAGGCAGGAACGAATGGATACCTTTGGAACTTATTAAACTTATAGTATGAAAAATGTGTAAAATAAATTAAAACATTCGTCAAAGTTGATGAAGGGGAAATGAGAAATATAGAGAAATAAAAAATCGTAATACATACAGAATAAATCAGTTTAAACAAAACTACTATAAAACTAAGATATAACATTATCAGAAAGATATTAAACCATATGGGAAATAGTTAATGAAATTACAAGAAAAGGTAAGAAAAAAAGAGACGATTGATCAAAATATTGCAAGTAACTTTAAAAATATGGAATTAAAGGATGTATGTAATGATTTTAATGTCACTGGGCATGAGTGCGTCTTATGATCTGACCTTTGATCCCCTTTAGTGAAACTATATAACCCAGTCACACTCTTAATCCCATGGACAGATCCGTTATAACTGGGCTCACCCCAGTGATTTAGAGTACTGCCGACAAAGTCACAATCATTAAGAAATACATAAGGAACCACTAAGGAACCTCTTGTTTATTCCCGAGAACACAGTCCAGTCAAGAAATATAGTCTTACCAGTGTTCAAAGAATTCTACAGTAAATGACAGTAAATGAAATCCTAGCAAATCCTACCTATATTGGGTCAGCAAGTCGAACTACACCTTAATGCACTCCTGTACACTGACCAATATGTATTTCCAATATAAACTCAAAGGTAAAGACTGTGAAAGATAAAAAGTTAACATGTCAAGTCTACCAGCAAAAAATAAAACAGAGGGAACTATACAAAGCCTGGACAAAGGCTTGCAAGTAAAAACGATATACTTTGTCAATATATTACAAACTATATCTAGCAATTCACTAATATACAAACCAAAATGTTACTACCGACATTATTTAATATATATCATACCAATTTGTGTATCGAATCATAAATATTTGAAGTGACAACAGAAAGTCTTCGCTAAGCTAAAGTAAGTCATGGAACAACATGTATGAATTTACAAACATTTTTTTCAGAGCAAGTGCCAAAATTGAACAACAAAGGAAATCATTGCAACAATGTCGACAAAACATAAATAAAGAATAAAAAATAAAAAAATAAAATAAAATCCGTTTCAATTATGCAACTGAAAAAGAACGCTTAAATTATACAGGAATAGAACGATAAAAACGCAACAGGCATAGATGGATTCAAAACAAATGGCCTAAAAAAAGAAAAGAAAATACTACAGTGACGATAATATGTAAACTGATAAATAGAATGACTGACGAAGAAACATGGCCCGATTTATTGAGAATTCAGGTTTTATGACCAATATATAAAAACGGAATCAATTAGAAATGAATAATTATAGACCATTTTCATCATTATCAGCAATAGACAAAATAACAGAAAAAATTGTAGAAAATCAAACTATGTTATTCCTTGAGAAAATTTAGTTGCTTTCAAGTGCACAGCAAAAAAAAGGCACTTCGGATATATTTATGGAATTAAATTGAAAGTGACAATAATAGCATGTAATATAATACAATACATAATATAATACATGGTTATTTAGAAAATTGCAAGGTTAGTATTTAAGAAAAATACAGCAATCAAAATGACAAATTAAACAGAGTTTTACAAGGATCAGTGCTTGGACAATTATAGTTCTTAATTTACACAAATGATACTAATGATTGTATTGATAGAACATAATTATACTTGCCTACCGTTACTTTGTGATTGGCACAATTAAAAAAATATGTCTCTTCATGGTTGACCAAGATGAACTACAATTTCATATGAAGCAACAGTATTTAATTTTTGGGAAAAAATTATCTCCTTTGTCATAATAAAACAGCAAATAAAAACCAATAAACGGTTGACAGACATTATGAGTCTTCGGCCACCTTGGATACACTCCACCCCAAGATGGTCTGTAGCCAAGATGGCTAAAGGCTCGTAGTGTCCATCACCCATTCATGGATTTTTATTTTTGGTAATAACTATTCCTGTTTGCAAATGATATTATTCTAATTTTATGTAAATTATATTAGGAAGAATGCGTTGAAATTAGAATCACTTATGTAAAATAAACAAGTCATTAATCAAATCAAAATCATACTCCAATGATATTATTTTAATTTCAATATATTATATACGGAAGAATATGTTAAAATTAGAATAATATCATTGGAATATGATTTTGATTTGATAATGACTTGCTTATTTTGCTTAAGTGATGAAAACACTTCATACCGAAAATGAAAGTAAAGCAATAAAATGAAATTATTGTGTATGGAGAAAATTATCACTGCATGAATAAAGTTAATTGTAAAAAAAAACGTGCAACCATTTGAATACTTCGAAATGGTAATTGATGGAGTTTGGTATTTTAAGCTGCAAAATATATATACAAACTAAGATAGATCCTAGCAAAAATGTGTCAGTTAAGAAACATTTTAGATACTAAAATAAAAAAGATGAGTATGACACACGGGTGGCTAGTCATAAAAGATATGGAGTGGAAGTTTACGGTTTTGCATCAATCGACTTAATAAATAAACGTCAGAAAATACAAAGTAAAAGATGTATGTGGAGATCAAAGAAATCAACAACAGTTCTACACAGAAAAATAAAATTTTGAAAGTATTACAACTAAGAGATCACACAGTGATGAAAGAATTAGTGAAAAGCTTCACTATACAGCGGAAGTGGACAAGACGCCATCTTAGATGATGTCACATCCGGCCCAGGTGCATTATGGGTAATGAAAAAGGAGGCACCCATAGGTGAGCATCCCAAAATGGCGGTATTCATAAGAGAGCAACCCCAAAATGACTTCTGATAGGTTCTTGTTTGGTTTTGGCTAGTCAGTATACAGGTGTTGATTCAAGATATTTAATAATGTTCAAAATGACTGACATCAGCAGTGACATCATACAAGAATATTTTTTTTAAATTAAACATAAAAACCAACTCCATCTTCAAAAATGATAATGTTAGGGTCGGTTTCAGTTTCCTTTTTAATATTATATTGTGTGTATGTCCCTTTAACATTCACCATCTTTAATATACTATTATCTTTTTTATAATGTATTTTAAACAAGATGGTATTTTATTCATCAACGAACATTATACTTAAAAGTTGAAATGTCTAGTGCAAATTGAGTCTTTGATTCTTGGAGAAAAGATGGTGGCACAAGACATTTTTACATCATGGGAGAGCCTATAAACTCAGTCTATTAGCTTTTTGTTGACGTAACAAACACAGCAGAATATGCGCTGTACCACCTAGTGACAGAAAAGTGAACCACTCAGAGCAGAGCCCCCTTAGATCCATGAGAGAAAAAATCTTTTAAGTCCTATCAACTCTAGTAGGCTTATACTGAAGCCTACCAGAGAAAATCTAGATAGTTTTTTTTTGTGCGCATTATGTTAATAAAAATATAGGAAACGAAGGGTTCTATACCTTCAAAGAAAACCCCTATTGATGAAACAGTCAAATTTTGATTATTATTTATTTATTAAATAAAATAATAAATCAGTTAAGAAATAGGTATTTTAAAGACTTGAGACTAGAAACCTGCATATTTTGAAGAACATACGTGTGCATCTGTTAGTGTTTTAAATTGTGTGTGAGCAAAATCTTGATTATTTACAGCAGTGGGAAGTGTTGGGCGATATTTTTAACCATTCGACTAGGGAGGAGCCACATAGCCAGGTTAGAAATTTTACTTATTTTTTAAATCTTGGGTCGCTGTACCAGAAAATATGCTGAACGAAGACTTATAGAAGTGAAGTGTTCTTTGTCTGGTGATTTAACGAAAGAGAGAGCTTGTGGTTTTCATCGCTGGAGATCGTGGCAACCCAGTCTTTCGTGTAGCTGTCTTTTGTGGCAGGATATGCAGAAACTGGCGGAAACTGGCCATTGCTGATGATGACCTAAGATTGGCTCGATTGAACTGTAGGCTGAAAACACACAAAAAAATTATGGCTCTGTAAAGTAAGAGAAAAAATTATATTAGCAATTAAATAATAAATAATAAATAATAAACTACAAGCATAAAACTATTTAAAAAAGGAAATAACACAAAACTATGTTACCAGTCAATGTTACCAGTAGTTGATTTACTATTTAAAATTAAAAGGAAAAAGAAAAGCATCAACCTAGTATTACTTAAGTTACTGACAAAAAAAGAGAAGATTTGATTTTTATGTACATTAATCCTTCCACTGGTCGGTTATAGAACTCTTTTCGTGATTCATAGCACATCGGAATTGAAACGAACAAGCCTTACAGTACTAGTTGACAGTGTAGTACTAGTAACGTGCAGTTGATGTGGATGTGTAGTTAACAAGACGTCTTCAACCTCGGGCGGTGGTGGCTCAGGCCAGGAAAATGAAGCTAGATGCTCCACTGTTGTGGGCAGATTTGTTGAAAATGATATTTTTTCAACCTCAGGAGGCAAACAAACAGGAAATGATGATTGGGGAACCTTGGCAAAATTTATGTATTGGAGGTGATTATTATCGGTGTTTCATACTCCAGTGGAGACTCCACACAATTATATCCTCCAGTTGTTTGTACTGGAAGATTTTCCAAATAATCACACCAAGGTGCCATTCTGATCAGTAAGGTATAGGAAAGCATGCCACACACCCCAGCAAAAACGACGGAGAAGGCCAAGTTGATCAACACAACCCATCGAGTCAGCATGAGCATTCAAATCCAAAGATATGTAGCTGTCATATTGTTTTTAATTCATAGACCGCAACGTACCAATGACCAAACGTAAAATTGACGTGATGCTCAACCAAATTCCAACTCAGCCAAAGGAAAGTCAACTGTACACAAGAAAACGAACCATTAACTTAAAGGGAAAAAGACAAAAACAGAAATGAAAAGATAGGGTCTCATCACGCACATTATGTACAGCTGACACATGTCACACGCAGGGGCTGAACTAGCCAAGACCGATCCATCCCCTACATGTATCTGTAGTTGTAGTTAGTTCTATACGAAACTAAATGTTAAAAAAATCATACTTTTAAGGGAAAAAATATCCTATGTTTAGGAAAATAAAAAATCGAAAAACGACGTTACTGAAGGAAACATGATACTGTAGCATAAACAGAAAATACTTTGTATTGCCAGATTACTCTCAAACGAAACGAAACGGATTAACCAAAAACTTGAGTACAGAAAAAAGTTGAAAACCTTGTTAAAAGTGGAAAAATTCTAAAACATTTCAAACTGTGACTGGAGCCGTCAAACTTGCTTCCTTTTGGAAGCAAACGTCCGAAGTCTAAACAGTAAATGAAATATTAAAAAAAGAGGAACATTGCTAACTAATAGAATAACGTAAAAGTAACATAAGCTAAAGATATTACCAAACATCACACCACGTAGGTTGTGAAGTCGATCTTACACGTAATGCGGTGGTTGTGTGGAAGCATGTTGATGTAATTGTCGACTTGGTGATGGCTGGATTGAATGAGTGCTAGCAAAAATGCAAAAATGCTAGCAAAATGCTAGCAAAAAAGTTAGCAAAAATGCCACATAAAACCCGAACGTTTGAGAGGTTAAATGATCAAGATGGACTGTAGCCAAAAACAAACAAAGTACCGGTGTGAAGCAATTACGCCGCTATAGCGACTGCCTAGTTGCAACGGTCTGCTGTACAGAAGGCCGTTGCAACTAGGCAGTCGTTATAGCCGCTTGTTTAAAATGTTGAGACGCACACCTCTATCACCCACTACAACAGTTTTCTCTACTCTAAAAGTAGTAACCATCACAATTGCCGTTTAAAATGTGTTAGCTTTTAGGCTTATTTTACATGTTAGGCATAATTGTCTGCTTTTAGGCCTAATTTTAACCAGCGGTTCTAATTTCATAAGTAGCAGCTAACGGAGATTTGGATTGTATAGCAAGCATATTCTTTTTTGAAACACGGTACGCCTTATGGCACACAGTTACAGTGTTACAATGTAACGTGCAACGTAGCCTATATAGATCAGTAGTAATAGAGAAGTGACGAGAGAGACACTGTTGTTGAAGCCAACAGCGACTCGTAGCAACTTGACGTTGCTGGGGTAACATGATTTCAGGCCTAATTTTTTTTAATCCAGTTTTAATTTCCTAAGTAGCAGATAGGTCTAATGGAAAATTTGGTTTGACAGTAAGCCTATTCATTCATGCAAGAATGCGATGAGACTTTGTTTTTAATACGTGTTATCTTAGGATTTCAATTCGATGATGAAATGTTATTATTTAATTTAGTTACGTTGAAGAAGTCTATTAGCTATAAGGAAGCAACGATGTTTTAATTTGCCATGTTGTCTAACTAATTTATCACACTGAATCTAATGTAGTAAACCGTGGTCGTCTCTATCTGGTACAGTTGCGAAGTTGAAAAAGGCGATGGATGGACTGATGGACTGACAAAGTCGTTGCAATAGTCTTCTCAACCAGCACGGCTGTACAGAACACTAAAATGGCCCTTGTTACAACCTTGAAAATCATGCCCCAATGTCATCCTTCTGTTCGTGTACTTTTCTTCTTTCATATAAATGGCCAGAAAAGAACCATGTTTTCGTCACAACTCTGAAACCGAAAAATGTCCACAAACTCTGCACAACACGAAATTGAAGGTAAGAACATGTTTCTTTTATTTTTTTCTTTGGTTGGAATCAACTTATGTTTAAAGCTAGATTTTAAGAAAGGTTTATTTTTTCTGTATACTCGTAGAAAATAACATTAATTTTAAAGCATGGAGCACAAAAAAAGTCAAAAAATTACCTGAGAATACGTTTATCGAAGTTCTGGAGGGACAATTTACATTATTATTTTTTATTTCTATTTATTAATAATAAAAGGTTTTTTGTTACAGATCCTGTTTTGCTCCACGAACTTACGTGGCAGTAATGGTAGATAGAACAAAACATTGGAAGAATGTAAAAGGAAATTCTCTGTTGTTAGACTCACCGTTGACATTAGTAAAAAACTACAGAATGGTGAAGTTTCCATGAAAACTTCAATTGGGGAGATTATAGTGACAGATGCTCATTTTCGTTACATCCATCAAACAAAGTTGATTGTGGATTCATGGATCAACAAACTTCATTTAAAATCTCTTGAGAGTTTTTTTACGGTGCATGGCAAGCTACATCTAACGTTTCCATCACATTTAACAAAGGGTTTAATAAGCAGATTTACGAATCTGTACCTAACAATACTCTTATTTTTGGATGATTTACCCCTCGAACTTAAACCTGAATTAATCACTGATGCGTACATAATAGGTGGACATCATACAAATATGACACAGATCTGAATAGCACACAATGTGCCAAAACATTTATGGACCATTTCCTTAAACATGCACTAATACTACCAGGTTAGAAATTTTAGGGATTATTTACTAATCAAAATTCTAGGAAATCAACTGGACGTTGGTTGAAAGTTCTTACTTAATATATATGAAGCGGCAACGAGCGACCCCAATTCATACTTGTTTAATAAATGCAGAGCAAATACACTCGACGAAATGAGAATTGGTGGCGATCTGTTCAAAACACCAATAAGTGCGTATGTTCAGTCGTAATGACAATATCTAAACAGCTGGTTAATGACCATTTTCCAGTGTTAAGCCTCTCAGCTACTAAAAGTGTAAAATCGCATCTGGAAAAAATTTGCTATCGTGTAGCAATTTTCAGAACGTAATTTGTGTATGTGCTTTAAATATTTTAAATGGAAATTTTTCACTGACTCCATCTCAAAAAACCAAACTTAGAATATAATAAGAATGTATTACTTGTTATTTCAAAAAAGAACTGTTAAAATTGGAAGATACCACAACATATTGTCAAACTTCAAAATGGCGGATTTTTACCTATCTTAGCTCCATTGTTTGCTGGTTTGGCGGGGCCTGTTATAAAGTCTGTGTCTGGATTATTCAGTGGAAACAAATAACCTAACAACCAATGTAAAACGAATGAAGCTAGTTCCTTGGGGGCCACGTACAGTGTCGCCGAGTGCATCAACACTTACTCCTAATCAACAAAGTGAACTTCCTTCTAATCATCAAAGTGAACTGTTGTGTAAATCTCACTGTAGTAGACCATTAACGAGTCTACATGAAGCTATGCGTGATGTGGTTTCCAGTAACCAATCTAGTGATTTTGTTAAAGCCAATCTTTATACGCAAACTCTACAGCATTTATTTAGGTGTCAAACGAAAGTACGAAGACTAGCCTTAAAAAGTGTTCAGACTTCTCTTAATGGCAACCCCAGTGTGAGGGCAGCAGCGCCCCAGTTGCAAAAGGCGGAGAGGTCCCAGCAAATGGAGCGTGGGCATGGCCACCCTTAACCGGAGCCTCACCTCCACAAGCACTAAGTTCAGCCAGTAGTTCGACAGAGGAATCTGCATCTTACATGGAAGATTATGTCACCCAGCGTACAATCTTGAATCAAAACATTTTAAAGTTCCTTAAAATATTAGAGGATAATCTATGAATTTGTAACTACGGGCCCCGTTCAGTTCGATGATATGGGACAATGAATAGGCCAGGACGGTCAGCCCATACCAGGCAGTAACGTGGTGTAGTTGGTTCATGAACGAATAAGTGAAAATATTTCATTTCGTGGCAAAATGTTGAGACAACTAGAGTGGGCGGAGATCAAAGCTTTAATTAAACATAAAGCAGCCTTAAGGCGTTCAGGTGATTTAAGGCTGCCTCTCCCCTTCACTCCTCCCATTGTATCAAATTAACAGACTGAAGATGAGCAACAGCTCGTAGCCAAGGGAGGTAGGCTGAGGCGGGAAGACAATACCTCGTGGTCAGATGAGTTCTTTTGTTGATGTTTTAAAAAGTATCTATTTCGATCGATATTTTAATCGATGTAACTAACCTAGCACCTTTTACGAATAAGGGAAAGGTTTCTGTAAATCTGAACGGCGGTGAACTTAAAATAAACGATTCAGTTAGAATAGCAAAAAATACACATATTTTTACATGAGGTTATAAACCTAACTGGAAAGAAGAAATAGTTTATATTAGTGGGAAAATGTTTAAACACCCAATCCGTACTTATGAAGTCAAGGACTACACAGGAGATCCAATAATTGGAACATTTTTATAAACAGGAACTTCAAAAAGTTGGTGTTTCTAAAACTTATAAAATTGAAGAAGTACTTAAGACTCGCTGGACAAAGAGTCGTACAGAGTGTTTCGTAGAATGGTTAGGCTACCCCCGGTCAATGAACAGTTGGGTTACTGACATCCAGTAAAGAAAAGATGGCGACAAAATTTACGTAATGCTTCTCTCTAACTTAAGTATAATTTTTTTTCCACGAAATACGCTTCAACAGTATACTACACGTTTGTTCAGTCCTTTAAATTTAATTCATGATTACGAGGCTGTTTTGGCTGAAATAACATTTCCTAATAATACTAGTCAAAATTCAGAAATAAGCTTACAATCTGCCGACGAAGAAGTGACGTTACTGCATTTTACATTTACTGAAGGAAGAGTATGTCTTTTGCAACACGGTCATTTTAAGGCTGAAGAGAAGAATTGTATTTTACCTTGAGTAAATGATACGATAGCATAAAACATTTAATGGATACAATCAAGTCTAATATATGCGACTATAAAACAACATTGCGTGCTAATGATCCTATGAAAACTCATGCAGAGCAATGCATACTGTACAACAAAAGTACACAAACGTTAGGTTGTATTTAGCAACTGAATTTGCGACTCAATTAGGTTTTCACACATTTTTCTAGGGTCTGCCATACAGGAAATTGGACAGATGAAACAACAGCTAAAACGCCTGTTTTAAAAAAACTAAATTTGGTTCAAAACATATATGTGTATAGTAATATTATTCAATCGCAATATGTAGGAGATACTAGAGGTCAGTTATAAGAATTGTACAAGTACGTAGCGAGGTTGGTGAAGTATGCAGTGTTGAAGTTAACAGATTACATTACTTTCCACTCCAATCTGATTCATTTCAATTCACAGAAATACAACCAGTTGATGACAGTGGCCAATAGTCTGTGTGTTGCATATGCATATAAGATGACGCAATTAGACTCCTATAAGTACTCCCCCCCCCCGCCTAGCCTTCATTTACTCACCATGGCACATGGCTGCCCTTATGCAGAATATTGTGAATCTCAGGCGGGTGGTGGCCTACCCATCTATTTTAACATCACGCCCATGATGGCCACGGATTGGTAGCATCTTGCCTTGTCTGAGGGGTACGGCCTTGCCGTTTTTAAAATCTACAGGCGGATTCTTGGGATGCCTTGAGTACAGGGGTGAGGATATGCTCAGATGTATTGGAGGGTAGATGATTTGAGAATTCAGCTCGTGATCGATTTAAAACAGCGGGCGTGACGTCACGAGTGAAGTGAGTCGACTATTGCATGAACAGGGCAGTGGAAGCAGTCGTAAGAGGAAACAAAAGTCTGACGTAAGGTAGATGTTGCATAAAAAAAGAAGAAAAACCTCTTCAAAGATTAGAACCATGTTAGCTTAGGATGGTGCATATAAATGCTGTAGCTCCAGTCTAAACCCGAAGTTTAATAGAATAGAATAGACGTTGTCGGCCAATAAGCTTACAGCTTTTTGAAGACTCATGCAGCAGATGTTAAGTGGAAGTTACCACCATCAGCACAGTTCTTTCTTGCCACATGAGGGAGGAACCCGGAGCACCCAGAGGAAGCCATCGTGCAATGGGCGGGAAACAACCAGAGAAAAACCAGTTCATAAACACTTCTCTTAAGCGGGATCGAACCGGGGTCTGTAAGAAGCCAGAGATGTACATCTGAGACCAAGATGTCTATCGCATCTGATGCCACAGTGCTCCCAGCTAAATGTTCACTATAGATTCGTCATCAAGGCTTTCTTATACCCAATTCGTGCGAGTGTCTGTTATCTATGCTAGATTTATTTTGTTATTCCAGTTCAACTTTCTATACAGAAAATAGAATGCATAGAATACAGATCTATAGCTACTATCTGACCCAACCAGGTAATAGACTTTATAGTGCCCAGTTCTGAATTTTTTTATAGATTAATCTAAAACTTTGATATATACGAGGATGAAGGTTGTGAATGGCAACGACGGAGCAGATTATATTGCCACACATAGCACCAACATTACACAGACAAACTGTGGCCGCTCTCAATGATTTCCCAGGTAGACCTAAGCTTAAATGGTAAATTGCCATCGGGTACAAACGATAATTACGATCATAAGGCCTGTTTGTAAAATTTAATAAGCTACAATCCTCACGGTAAAGGGAGTCAGCTGGAATTGCCTGGTTGGGGCACGGCTAAGTCAAAGTTTGCTAGAATTCAAGCTAGTGCTATGGTTGAACTTTTAGGACGAGTTAGTCTCGATATAGTAGGGATGGGTCAGTTTCATTTTTTTGGTTTTGGTTCCAGTTTCGGTTTTCACAACCAAAAAGCCTCGGTTTTGCCACCATTCACCCCAACCAGATTTTCCTAATTTTTTTTCTTGCAACAGTAGTATTACTAGCTTCAACTTACTCCTGCTTTCACTTTCAGCAGCGTCATAGACCGTAGGTCTAGCTGTGGTACCATTTTCCTCTACTATTTTCGGTTTAATAGCTAGGAGCTTTGCTGTCATTTATACGTAGAAAATGATAATTATAAAAAAAATGTAAAACAACAAATCATTTTCTGATTATCGAACACCGTACGCAAACCGACAGAAAATCCGAATCAGTTTCGGTGTCGGTTTTCAGTAAAAACCGAAAATTCGGTTTCGGTTTCGGTCACCGACCCATCCCTACGATATAGTGAGCCAATCCCGCCCTAATTTGAACTTGGGGAAAGGCGGCCTGATGGTTAGCATGACTGTCTTGTGTGCTCAGCCACCCCTGGCATTTTCGGGAAGAGAAGGGCCCTGTGATGTCTCATGCTCATGTTGATTGTGGCATGTAAAAGAATCTAGGAATTTCCGATGAGATTTTCCTAGCAAAATTGTCCTTCTTTCCTTCTGGTGCCATGGCTACGGCTAGAAGTGTGTCAAAAAGGTAAGCCTTAATTTGAACAACACCGAACTGAAGATTAAATTTGTGCCTTAGAGACCATAATTTCACTTATACAAATGCTACTATCCTATCTCTAGCAGTGACTCTCTAGGTACGTAAAGTTACCCCCTCTTCTTCTATCCTCCTCGCTCATGCAAAAATTATAACTGTTTCTAGTGCAAAATGCCCATACAGAAAAACAATATTAAATCGTCATACTATGATGCAAGATACACGAAGCACTACTATTGACGTTGTTTTTAATGGTGATGTTCCCTCTTGAGTCATGATAGGACTGGTGAAACATACAGGCTTCACTGGTATCTTCACCAACGACCCGTTTTTCTTCGAACCATTTAATTTGTCGTCTTTAACACTTTCCGTGGATGGTGTCACGCACAATTCTAAACTGATAACTTGTAATGTTCCGGCCAATAAATATATAAATGCATTAATGCTGATGTACTATGATTTAGGCATTCAGTATCACGATATTGACAATGATATAAATTACACCGAATACAAGTCTAGTGGTCATACATTGTTTTGCTTCGACTTGACTACTGACTCGAATTTGGACAATACCAGTCATGTGTTTTTTATTCACAATGGTATCCTTTGTTTAGAACTTTCCTACTCTGCAGACTTGGCACAAGACGTAACTGTAGTGTTTTAGCTGAAATAGAAGCTTTAATGGAAAGCGATGAGAAAAGAAACCTACTTTCAACTGAATAATGAACATGCAACAAATATACAATATTTTACTCTCTCGTTGTCAAACGTTTTAGGTATTTTTCGTTCTAATCTTATTCGACTGTGAATATTTTGACTCATTTGGCTTGATTCCTTTAACTAACTTTTTACTTCTTTATTTTAAGAAGAGATGTGGAGAAAGATGGTTTCACAATATTGAAACGTTACAGCAAACTGAGTCAAAGGTTTGCGGGCATTTTTATATTTATTACATGATTAATAGTTGCGAAGGGTATTCCCTGTCATCATTGGAGATTGTTTAATATCTAAAAAAGATTGTGATAAATATGTATTTGACTGTGAGAATAAACTTACGTAACGTAACTTATGATTTTTTCTTGCATTACGTTGCTGTGAGAAATGATGTTTCTGTGTGATCAATGTGGGTGTACATACGGGAGTCTTCAACTTCTCCACCATCACGTGAGATATTTCCACGATAGACATCATGTATGTGACATATGTCATCGCGCATTTGCCACAGACTTTAATTTAAGAAGGCATCGTTGAACACTTTTCATTACGTTTTCCCTGTGAACGCAAACTTTCAATACACACGATGAATACGCTTGACACTCTATCGATGTTCACACCGCTCGATCAATGGCGTCACCATCATAGTGTAGTACTGACACCACTCAACCACCACGACCACCATCGCCACCATCAGAAACGCTGCTTTCTCTGTTTGTGATGAGATGCCTTCACACATTTTTTAGAGATATGGTTAGACAGTTACTACAGATACTCGCGACGTACACGTTTAATGGATATAAAAAGTAACCTAGCGACCTTGTGGGATACGTTTTTCTGTCACTTAAAATTTTGTCTTTGTTAATTTAAATTTTAACTTTGTATCAGTGTTATTTTACAAAAAAATTCTATTTGATGGTGAAACTGAATGTATGCCACTATATCTGTGCAGTGCTACAAGACCCGTATTTTTGCACGAACATTTATTAAATGAAATAAACAGCACTATAGAAAAAATCTTCGATCAGTTAGACTATTGTTAAAAGTGACTTACACGTCGGTGGATATGTGGGTTGAATGGAGGGTCTGGAACGAACCTCTGGAATAAGATTTTAACCTTTAAAAGAGAAGTTGTAAACAATAAGTGTAAGGACAACAGGTGCTTCGTTTATTCTGTGTTGGCCAGTCTTCACCCAACTTCGAGTATAATGCCTAATAGGGCACCGTACCATAGAATATATGTAGGAAAACTGAATCTGAGTGGACTTACTTATCATTCGTTAATAAGTTAATCACATTGCAAAATTTGAAACTCAATAATGTTGCAATATTTGTATACAGGTATGATAGTCAAAATGTGTTGCCTATCTAGCTCAGTAAAAGAAATTATTGTCTAGAAGTTAAATTGTTACTTGTAAATGGTAAACATTATTGCTGGATTTAAGAATTTCAACAGACTAGTACACACTAACAATAGAAAATATGTGCGTCATTATTGTTTGTCTCATTTTCGTACTAAGTATGACTTAAATGTAGTCCGCAACGTGTAAAAATGCCAGTTTCAAATCCCTACATACAATTTACGAGATATGACCGCCAATTGGCTTGTCCTGACATCACACACGCAGATATTGAGTGTATATTACCAAACTTTGGTAGGTGTAGGCCTGACCTCTCATGTTCGATCACCCTTAAAACTAATTTGCGTCCACCATGCTGTTATTCTTTTGTAGTCATTGCGTACGATGAAACTGTCTATAAACATAGAGTGTATAGAGGGAACGATTGTGTAGAAAACTTTCTTTCTCAGTTGGAAATGGTTTATGAGGAAACTCAGAAAATAAAAAAAATAAACATCGTACTATTTGGATCAATGGCTTTTGCAAGGCTTCTCACTGCCACTTTTGTGAAACGAAATTCAGATCTAATGATATTAAAGTTTTCGATCATTGTCATTTGAGCAGGCCGCTCATGGTAAATGCAATCTCCAGTAGCAATTTATGACGGGCATATTTTGACACGAGCTTTGCCTTATTTTGTAGGATAAAAAGTCTTAGTTATTCCGAAATGTTTACAGCTACACAAGTGGGTAATTTTAAGTTTTTAGATAGTTTTAAGTTTTTATCTGCATCTCTGAACAATTTAATTGATACTCTGAGAGACTTTCCAATTATGACAGAAATATTTGCAGATAGTCACTCTTTGCTGACTAGGAAAAGTTTACAACCATACACTGTTGCAATTAGTTAGAACGGTTTAATGATATCACTTTGCCTCCAAAAGAAGCATTTTTGCAGATCTGATGCAACCTCACATAAAGTGACGATGAGTACGTGTACGTGCAAAGAGTGTGGGAGCAAACAAATTGTAAAACACAAGATTACTACGATTTGTACGCTTCGGCAGTCTCGGTATTTTTAGCATATGTTTTTGAACAATTCAGAAAACTGTCTCCAACAATATCAATCAAACCCAGCTCATTTTTGTATTCTCCCTGGCCTTTCTTGGGAGGCTGTGCTATGGATAATGGGTGAACATCTAGCATTGTTACAAAGTAGCGATATGTATATATTTTGTTTGCTTCAGGTTTGCGCGGGGGGGGGGGGTGTATAATCTTCAAACGGTACGCGCAAGTCAACAATCCGTTAGTACCCGATTGTTGTGACCCTTACAATGACATCTTATCTCTCATGTATTACGATTCTAATAACTTGTATGGTTTTTGTTTAAGTCAACCATTACCATATTCAAATTTCGTGTGGGTAAGTGAAGATGAGCTTAAAAATCTTGACTTTACTTGTTTGACTACATCTTGCAGGTACAATTATACATTGGATATACGAATGAACTGCATGATGAACAGAATAACTGCCTACCTTAGCACCTGAGCCTACTTTAATTACTGAAGATATGTTGTCTCCATTCAATAAGGGACAATTTTCTAGACAAAGTCCTTATACTTCGGTCGAATATTAGTACCTCATCTCATGAAATGAAAACAGCACATTTGTTATTACAACAATCTGATGTTTTATGTAAGGTCTTAAGATTACTAAGGTTCATGCCGGAATAAAGTTTACTGGAAAGGCCTGGTTAGCACCTTACCTACAATTTATCACTCAAAAAAAGAAAGAAGCAAAGAGTGAATTTGAACGCAGTTTATAATTATAAACTTATGAATAATTCAAATTTAGGCAAGGCAATAGAGAATGTTACACGTTTTACAAATATCAAGTTAACTACCAGTGAGAAGCAAGCATTGAAATTAATGGGTAAGTCAAATGTAAAATATTTTAACATATTGGTATAACTTAATGCTTTTTGAAATGCATCATACCTCGGTGATGTTGTGTAAACCCATATTTTATGGAACAGTGATAAACTGGAATTGAATAAATTAGTCATGTACGGATTTCATTACAATTTTATGTTAAAGAAATATAGAAAAGAAAACCGTAGATTATTGGTTAGTGATACTGACAGTTTTTCCTACGAAATAAAGACTAAGAATATTTATGATATGTTACAATCACTGCACCTTTTTGATACAAGTTCGTACCCTCCAGATCATCCATTGTATTCTTTATATAATAATTCATGCCTGGTGGTATTCAAAGATGAAATTTGTAGGAGAGCTATGAAAGAGTTTGTAGGACTTAAGAGTAAAATGTATACATGCGTTGATAGTTCAGTTTAAAGAGTTGGAAAAGATGTACAAAAATGCGTTCAGTCTTGTACAGAATAAAATTTCAATAACAGTAGCTGGCTCAAAAAGCTACATTTTGGACACTGGAACTGATTCACTTAGCTAAAACATAACAGAGTACGAAATAGGAATGATAAATGATACATTTACAGCTATTTTTGTAAGTATTGTTTGTTTTGTGGATAATGGTGTTGACCGTTTTTGTGTGATGTTGAAGAGAATGTTTTTTTTATATGTACCAGTTTACATGTATCTGCTTCCTCTTTTTTACGACTTGTTTTAAACCGTTGTACTTTTCATGATGTAAATAAAATAGTGAAAATAAATTTGACGTATGGTGCGATTATATAAACGATGGCCGATTCTTCTTAACTCTTTGAAATAG
Source organism: Lithobius niger (assembly GCA_023313725.1). NCBI lineage: Eukaryota > Metazoa > Arthropoda > Chilopoda > Lithobiomorpha > Lithobiidae > Lithobius > Lithobius niger. The sequence continues at coordinate 510,944 of JAHWFP010254554.1, forward strand.
ATACCATTTCTAAAATCAATCTTGGATAGATGTAGACGATATACATATGTTGCTGTTAAAAGACCCGAACTAATGACATTTTTAGTGCTGGTATATTTCTCTTTAAATTTGTGCATATGCCATTTAACAGCAAGTAATGTCCATCATTGTTGTTTCATGGAAAAAATAACTGAGGGTTATAAGCAAAACAGCTCTATATGTTGTATTAGAGGAAAGCGTCCTATCACCCGAGTTTGTGCTTTATTGTACAAGTGATATTGGGGACATTTATGCTCGTCTAGAAAGGAGTCATACATACATAGACTTTAGTTTTATAAAATTTAAGAATATGTACGAGTTCTCTTCTTCAAAGGAAGGTGTGTGACGTTTTAACCGAAAAATGCAAAAGCATTAGTTTTGTATCATGTTTGTATTATTTGTTTTTTTTAATACTTGAATTAACATTTACGTTTGTACTATGTGAAAACTGGTGCTAAGGACAAAAAAGAGCAGGAAAAGGTGCTTAAACTGCACTGCAGTGCACACGCTCTCAATGCCAAGGTCAAAGAAGAGCAGCTTAGCTGTCAGATGTGTTCACTTCCTTGTGGACACCTCTCATGGCACGGGTGTTTTGTGCTGCCATCTACCGAACAGTAAACATAGTATTTCGTTGCATTAGACATTACACGTCTTAGTGTTTTCTAGTAGTGTACTGAAAACCTCGCTTAACTAATGGTTGGTGTTCACCTTATTTTTGTGTAATGTTGATGAAATGTGGGGAGTATTTGTATATTAGAGGTGATGAATATTAAAATTACAAACGTGTGGTATACATTGTAAAATTTAAAAAAGAAAACTACCTGTATTAAAGATCAGTGTCCTAAGCATGATGATAAAGATCATGATGATAAAAATATTTTTAAAAAGGATAATTAAAGATGTTGAACATTAAAGAGACACATACACAGTACGATAAAAAAAGGAAAACTGAAACCGACACTCAAACCATCCAATTTAAAGATGGAGTTGATTTTATCAGTATTGCTTATCTATGGTAGCTACCATCTTGAATGATGTCACTGTTAATAACAGAAATTTTAAATATTATTAATTAATATCTTGAATCAAAACCGGACTAGCCGAAACCAAAAATAAATGCCATTTGGGCATTGCTCACCTATCAGCACCATCATTTTGGTATGCTCACCTATGGGTGCTGCCATTTTTACTACCCATAATGCACATGGACCGGATGCGACGTCATCCAAGACCTGCAATATGCAAAAATTACAGCAAATAGATTAAAAATAAAAAGATATGAAATATAAAAATACGACAGTAAATTGATATGCTCAGACAAAATAAAGCTTTTGTGTGGCGAGTATAATGTCGCTGTCTAGACGAGACGAGATGAAATTAGCAAAACTTTTTTCTCTTCTCGACTTTAATTTTGAATTCTTATGATGACTCGTATAGTCTCGACTCATTTGTTGATCGACCTCTCTCGAATTTTCTCCAATTTATTTTCCATTAAATTGTTGCTACAACAGACAGGAAATACTGTTAACAAATTATAAGTTTTAGTTTGGCTTTATATCTGGATAGCATATCAAAGTCTAAGGCAGATGGTCCACAACACAACCATAAATCGATAGCCACATTCGGAGTAGGATAAGCGACGAACATTTGTTTTTTATGTGTGAACGTGAGTGGGAGACATGCCTCTCACTTGACAAAGAACTAAATTTGTAACTTTTAGCAATTTTTACCCACACCCCCCTCTGTAACAGCAGGGTATCCCCCAACTGAAAATATGTCATCTTTTCTTCCCCCCCTCACAATCGTATTCATTTTTTTTTTGGACGAACTAGTTTTAATAAGCTGCACATAATACTTAGGGGTGTATTGACCAATGATTTCAAAAAAATTTCAAGTTGTAAGAAAAATAATTAAGGTAAGAAAATCTTACGAAAAACTTTGAAAACCTTTACAAAACAAAGTGGCGAAAATTTGTGTGTTACATAGTACTTCATCATGCTCCATTATGGAGACACGTTTTTTCCTCTTTGCAGGCATTATGAATGTTCTCAAACAAATAAATAGGTGTGTAATTTTCTTACCTTTGGATGGTTTTCTTCATGCAGATTTAAAAGTATCCACAAGTAATTTTTGGTTTTTTGCTTTACAGCAAGGAGCACCCACCCACACCCAAATTATTCATAAGAGCACCCTAGCTAAATTGCATAGAAACATTTCTAGTCGGCACTGCTGCCCGACTTTGTCTTCACTGCCAAATTCGTCGGCTCTGGCTCTCCATCAGAAAAATTCCTTTTTTCAGTCTCCTGATACATAAAAACCTCTGACTCACTCCCCTCCAAATTGAATAGTCATTGAATTCTAAAATATCATAGTCTTCATAATAAGATGATATCTGAGAAGTTACTGTAACACTTCCTTCTATTTTGTTTATTCCCTAATGGACTAGAGACTGCCAAAACTTCTTTTGGTATGCTTGTGGTTATCCGTTGGTCAGACATACAACTTTCTAAAAAATACTCACTGAGCTGCAGGATGTCCTTCTTGAAGTTGCTCAGTCTTCTTTGCAGTTTTATGAACACAATATGGGCTATATATGACGAACGGTGGCTGATAAAACAAACAAGTTTCAATTACTAGCCACACAATCGTATTCGAAAAAAAATCAATACCGGCCATAATTAGTACACAATTTCGTCGCGTGAAGCATTATAATAGTTGCGTCCTTTCTCGAGTCCTCCCATGATGCAACGCAAATTGTCGAGTGAGCTGTACTGGCAGCAAGGCGCTTCGACAGAGCTGAAAAAAGTGGCGGCTACTCCACCACGTTCTAAATTTCGTCAAGGAAAAGCTCACAACAGTCAAGCCAGGGAAGTAATTCTAATCGTTGCGCATTGATATCAGCAAGATGTATTCCCAACAGTACCTTGAAAAGTAAGAAGGATTCATTAAAGGCTACTGCAGAATACACTGGAGTAATTTATTCTACCGTAAATAGAATGCAAGAAAAACAAATTTGGGTTTGGAAGAATCTCCGTGAGCTTGACTGTTGACCAAACAGTCTTTTGTAAAAGCATAAATATGGTTCTTTTTCAGACCCACCAAGTAGTGTAAAGAGCCAGACGTCCTGTTTTATCTCATAGTACTGAATAAACGTCCGTTTCTCACTTATTTTTTTCTAAAAGTAATAAATATAAAATTTACGCCCCCCCCCCCCCCCATCAATCCCCACCTAAATACACGTTTTGGGTATAGAGCACCAATAATATATTTTGTACGATTTGAGACGAAAAAAGAAATAACTTCAAAAACAGCTTGGCCTAAAAAAAACCACACACACCCTCAAGGTCGAATCTCTATAAAAATTTACTACTCGGAGGCGCACAAGTAAACAATACGTTTTTCAGAATAAAAACCGTGAATTACAATTTGATCTGCAATTTCAGAGAACAAGAATTATATAAAATGTTCCCTGAAATTGTAGGTCTGTTTTTGATTAGTTTTGTCTGAGACCCAAAACTAACGACACGAATGAACAACCTCATGTGGTTGTTCATTTGTGTGCCTGTGAATATTCATGGAGATACACGAGTTGCCATCAGGGGCATTGCACTCCCACAAAATAGGGGGAGGGGAGGGAGGGCAAAATCTTTCCCGGGGGAGCACTGGGGGAACGCTTTAATGAGTTTCAGACAGCTGGAAGACCCAAATTTGGCACGACACCCGTGGTTGAAGAGTAATAAGTTTGGAAATGCGAGTTGAAGACAACGCAACCCTAATGTTACTTACACTAAGAACCTCGCAAGGATTATCATTCGCGAAATCATTTTTTTTAAGTAAAGAACAGAAACAAGTATTCTTTCTTAACCACTTATGCCTCCAGTATCCTCCAGTAGCAACGTTTATTTCCGTTTTTTTTTATTAACACGAAAAACATTTTTTTACGCTTAATTCGCGACTGCTGGGGTTAAAAAAAGATTTTTTTCCTTCTGCTGGCATAGCACACGCTTACCAATGAACGGATTTCAGCAGCTGGCCGGTCGGCTTTCCCGCAGAGCAGTCTACAATGCTGGATACATGCAGGGAGCTCCACTGCTGCTGGCAAAAAAGTCGATGACAATTTTCAGAGGACTCAAGAACCGGCGCGTATATTATAGGTGTGCGCAAAAAAGACATACTTCTGCGACTGCGTACGTGAGTCTTGGAATTTCTAGTTTCGATAAAGATTGATTAATTTATGAAGCTCTTTTCTAGGCCAGTGGGTAGGGATTACAGCGCATGATAACATTACAGAGGACTTACAATTCTTAAAAGGTTGTGGTTTATTACTAATAATAATTCTGAATTAAAGACTAATCTGAGAAAGAAGAAAGTCAATCACCCCAACAGGAACTCGAACCTAGAACTCCCTGCACACTAGGCCAAGAGGTCAGCCTACTGTGCTACAGGTCGGACCCTAGCTATACTTTCCAACCGAGGATAGTAGCTGTTTAATTGTTTTCAGTGGTGACCTAATGGTGAAATAATAAATTTATATAAACGAAAGAACTATAAAATTATTTAGTAATGGGTTACCGAAGCTGAACACATATAATAATCACAACGTTTCTAGGATAAACTACACCTCGTTATCAAATGAGACATTCAGCTTAACAGCTTCGTACAAAATACAAATAAAAACAATTAAAAGTTGCATGTTAACAGCAACATTCAATCACAATTTTAAAATATTTGAAATAAAATATTTATTTCCTAGAGGTATTTATTTCAAGCACTAAATAATAATAATCAATAGGTAAAAGACCTATTGGTCACAGTTGAGAAAGGTTGAAGAGCCACTAAGCTCAGCTGGAGCCTGTAGCCATTAGGATAGTGCATTGGGATGGGGATTGAGGCTTGATGGTGCCGCTAATGACCTAGTGCTTTGGTTACGTCACCTGGCCTAGTTAGTGTTAATTCCTGGACTAGAGACCCATTCGGGGCTATTGTCTCTTCTTTCTTTCTCATATTAGTGCAACTTATAATTTCGCAATGTCGATCTTTGATGCAGATCGTTTATTTTGTTTACCTTATCAATTACTACCAAGAGTTCATAATTTTTGCACGCTACAATAGTGCTGCCATGCGTGGGTTGATGTGGGTTGGGGACTGTACTTGTATGAGAAATCCGGTTACCTGCATTGTCTGAAGTGGTCATCTGCTTGCGAATCTGTCCAAGTTTGGTAGAGTGCTTCCAATTCTCTTCACTCATTACTAGATTTGATAAAAGTGACGTCATGTGTTGCTAAGCATTACTAATTTTGGTGGCATTTCTGCTCTTGAATTGCAGTTTAGAGAACGTGATGGTCGTAGTAAAACATGAGAAAGAGACATATCTTTGTGTGGGCTACGGTGCATTTTCCATAATTCCGTTTGCCATAAATCGGTTTGACGATTTATTTTATGGCAGTCGTAGCCATACTTCTCAAATTTCCCGTTTGGCATACCGACCGATTTTATAAGCATCGTACTACAAACCCAATTTCAAGAAAGAATTTTTGTAGTGTCGAAAACGAGTATGGATTTTTCACTCCTGGTGCTAAGTTTCTGCGCCATCTGTTGACAAAACTAGTTACGTTTGTCATTCCAAATGAAATGCAGAGCAATGTTATTTAGACACAGTAAACTTAACATTTTTTTAAAAATTCGATGTTAATCTGAAATGATAAATTCCCAGATAAATTCAAGGAGTTGTATGTTTATTGTACGGGGTTCCACATAAAACGAAAGACCTAAACCTTTTTTTAAGTAAAAACTTTATTCTGAGGTCGTTTAAAAATAATAATAGTGTAGGCATCATAGCACACATAAAGCTTCTAGTTATACATGGAGCAACATTATGCACCAAACGAAATTTGGGCAATTTTCTAGTTTCAAACATTTCGGAAAATAAAAACAACATTTTCCGATCCCAGAATTGAATTTTGGATTCTAAAAATTGGTCAGAAAAATGTTGTGAAAGTTTAATTTGAGCATTTTAGGGGGGGGGAACACAATTTTCCTTTTAGGAAAAGGCTATGCATGCACTTCACTCTGAAACAGCCCCCTCCACACCCCACCAACCCAAAAACATACTACTGTGATTAAAAATTGGTATGGAAACGTGTTTTTTAGCTCACATCTTGGCAGTAAGTGTTCTCATTAATTAACCGGTTTTTTTAATAAATTTCTTGGAGTTCCTTAAGTCTTTGAGTTTTCTGGGGAATTTATCATTTCAAATTAACAGCAATTTTTTTTAAGTTAAGTTTTAATGCCTCCAAATAACACAGCTATGCATTTCAGTTGGATAACAAACAGTAACAAGCTTTGTCTCTATAGATGGCGCAGAAACTCGGCACCAGGAGTGAACAATCCATACGTAGTTTTGGACGCTACGAATATACTTTCACTTAGAAATGAGACTTTGAAAGTAAGAGTAAGTTCATGATGCAGAGGGGGGTGGTAATGATCCCACTGGCCTCCATGGTATTCTCTGCAAAAAGTTACGTTTAGGGGACCGTGGATCTCAGTTGAGTAAACCTCACATCCGGACATCATTGTGTGACATTATTGCGTAAATGACTCATGACATGGCCACAATAGGATTAGTGACAACTCTTATCTGTATTGCCCACAGAAAACAATTAAACAGGTTACACAACAACTTGAGTAGAGTTTGTTATAGCTACCCTTTAAGGGCTCCTTAATGGTTAATAAGGCAGTCACAACCTCCAGTACAATGGGGACACAGTCCTGGAAACATAATTTCAGGAAAGGGAAAGAACATTTTTCCAACAGGGTATAGGCACTGCACCAAACCAACAGCTGTTATCCAGCCTTCTTATTTTATCACAAACCAAAAAACAAGACACTCAAACAATAGTACATGGTAACAATAATAAAAATCAGATTATTGTAAGTACAAGACATAGCATTGTCACCTAACCACATTATTGCAAACAAACAATCTTGGGAGAAACTATTTGCTTAACTACTGACAAAATATTTAAAATCCTATTCACTGCTTCACAAACAAATGCAAAGGCTGCAATGAGGCAGTGATTTACAGTCACGTCCCCTTAGGCTGAAACATTTGTTTATATCTACTATCTAGGAGATACGTTTCAGCATAACACAGGAAAATTAAAAAAAAAGCTCACGTTAATACAAACAAAATAAAATGCAGTTTGAGGGTATCGCACAACACGACTAATGTAAGGGGCAAGTTGCAATTACAACATCATATAAAAACTATTCGGTTCCAGCGAACCCCAACCCTTTATCTGTAGTCGATGCCTGTAGTCTCCATTACTGTAATACCCAACCGTTCAAGTAACACAGGGTATTTCACATGGTTTTTCTTAGGGCACTGGCCAATACGGCCTGTTATACGTAAGGTTTTAAATAATTGTTCCCAAGTTAAGTCTTGAGGGAGTATGGCTGGTTTATATGATGCAGCAATAAGTCTCAGCCGTACGAACCTGCCTTTTGAGTATATGGAAGGAGAATAAACACAGGTATTTTGCACTAACGGAGTTTCACGTGAGTCAAGTTTTTGTTCTTGGTCGGGCGTCATAGCTTGACTTTCACTCCAGAGTGAGTAATAGATTAGTGGAATGACACCTGCGGATTCAAAAATATTTCAAGAATCAGACAAGTATCAGAAAAAGATTCTGTGTCCCCACCCTTAACTTGTGGATCTTGTTAAGCGAGGAATCGTTCTCTTGTAGGGATAAGTTAGCATTATTTTCCTTTCGGGCCTCAAGTTTAAGGGTTTTTTACCGCAGCCACAACTGTTTTGAGTATAGTGACTAGTTTATGTAAACATTATCTACAGATAAACGTTTGCTTGATGTATAGGTTAATAGGGTGTTGTCGTATGTTAGCCCATTTCGTCTTTATCTTATCTTGAAGGATGAGTCGTGGTTGGGACGAAAACATTTCGGTGGTTACACCGAATAAATTAGGGTGTGATATCTGAGTTTGGAACCCAGGAGTGTTAATAATGATAGGAGCTAAAACACTAGCTGTCTTCGGCGGCACTGTTGCTGTCACAGTGGCTTTCTGCAAAAAGGTAGCTCCCGTAAGTGTAAGTGTTTCTGGTACTTCTGGGGAATCCCCCTTAATTCGTGGCTCAGGTTCGAAGAAAATATTTCATCATCCGATCGGGAGTCGTCAACAAAAAGGGTGGGGCTATCAGGGTTTAGAACCTGATGTAAGATTGTTCTATAAAGCTTCGGGCCCTTAGCAATGGTCGTGGTTCATCCCGTGCTATCGAGCTGCCTGGCCGAAATTCGTCAATATGATGCAAGGCTTTAATTTGTGGGGAGCATTTCAAACGAGAGAGTTTGTAATACGTGTCATTGTACACGTGGATTTTACCGTGCCTTCAATTTTGAGTCATAGCAGTGTATTTCAGTTTAAATATGGGGCCACTCAAACGTTCGTTCTGCTATCAGTGAGAGAAAATCCACGATGCAGAGGGTGATAATGATCCGGCCTCTGCGGTATTCTCTGAATAAAGTTACGTTTAAGGGGTCCATGGATCTCAGTTGAGTTTACCCCACATTCGAACATCATTGTGTGACAGTCCTGCGTAAATGACTCATGACAGGGCCACAATAGGATTAGCGTCAACTCTGACCTGTATTACCTATAGAAAACAATGAAACAGGTTACACTACAACTTGAGCATAGTTTGGTACAGTTACCCTTTAAGGGCTCCTTAATGGTCAATAAGGCAGTCACAACCTCCAGTACAATGGGGACACAATCCGGGAAACATAATTTCAGGAAAGGGAACGAATATTTTTCCAACAGGGTTTAGGCACTGCACCAAACCAACAGCTATTATCCAGCCTTCTTATTTTATCACAAAGCAAAAAACAAGACACTCAAACAATAGTACATTATAACAAGAATAAAAATTATTGTAAGTACAAGACATAGCATTGTCACCTAACCACATTATTGCAAACAAACAATGTTGGGTGAAACGATTTGCTTAACTACTGACAAAATATTTAAAATCCTATTCACTGCTTCACAAACATATGTAAAGGCTGCAATTAGGCAGTGATTCCCAGTCACGTCCCCTTAGGCTGAAACATTTGTTTATATCTACGATCTAGGGGATACATTTCAGCATAACACGGGAAAGTAAAAAAAGCTCACATTAATACAAGCAAAATAAAATGTAGTTTGAGGGTATGGCACAACACGACTAGTGTAAGGGGCAAGTTGCAATTACAATATCACATAAAAACGATTCGGTTCCAGTGAACCCCAACCCTTTAGCTGTATTCGATGCCTGTAGTCTCCATTACTGTAATACCCAACCGTTCAAATAACACAGGGTATTTCACATGGTTTTTCTTAGGGCACTGGCCAATACGGCCTGTTATACGGCCTGTTGTGGGTCTTACATATTGTTCCCAGTTTAAGCGTTGAGGGAGTATGGTTGGTTTGTATGATGTAGCGGTAAGGCTCAGCCGTACGAACCTGCCTTTTGAGCATTTGATTGGAGAATAAACGCAGGTATTTCGCACTAAACAGAGTTTCACGTAAGTCAAGTTTTTTGTTGTTGGTCGGGCGTCACACCTTGACTTTCACTCCAGAGTGAGTCATTAGTGGCATGACACGTGCGGATTCAAAAATATTTTCAAGAATCAGATATATATATCAGACGAAGTTTCTGTGTCCCCCCCCTAACTTTTGGATCTTGTTAAGCGAGGAATCGTTCTCTTGAGGGATAAGTTAGCATTATTTTCCTTTCGGGCTTCAGGTTTGAGAGTTACCGCAGCCTCAACTGTTTTGAGAGTAGTGACTAGTTTATGTTCAAAACAAGACATTCAAACAATAGTATATGTCAACAATAATAAAAGTCAGATTATTGTAAGTACAAGACATTGCACTGTCAACTAACCACATTATTACCAACAAACAATGTTGGGAAAAACGAGTTGCGAGCGGTAAAATATTTATCCGACCAAAACCAAAAATGGTGTAAAAAGCTGCCAAGTTTCCAAAAAGGATCGGCCTTTGAATGTAGTGATGTAATTCAAACAGGGAAAGGCCACCAAGGTTAATCGTATTAGCCAAGTTGATCGTACCGCCTAATAGTCGTGATTCCTAATTTCAGAACCCTCCCACACATTTATTCCTACACCTACAAGCCCCAAACCAACAAAAGGACAATGTTAATCAAGGACCGCAGTAGCGGTCCTTATGTAAGCCTCAGCATGAACTTCCATGTTAAACGTCAAACGTTGAACTCCTATAGTCTCGCCCAGAATTGACATAGACATTTTTTTTTGGGGGGGGATTGAGGTTTAATGGCGCGTCAACAGCTTGGTCATTAGCGCCAACCTCAGTCACAGTGCAGTGGTCCGGGTTGCCACTGCACCATACATTACAGAGATGTTATTCAAACCCCTAATCTAAATCTTGTTATACATCTGTACCTCCTGCAAAAATTGAAAAACACCGGACAGGAGGACAGACTTATCGCCTAACTGACGCGCAATGTCATGCGGAAGATGGAAACAACGACGAACACCATCAAGATGGCGACAATCAACAAGGAAGTGCCGGACCGTAAGTGGCCGTCGACACCAATAACATTCAGGAGGGTCAACCCCCCGCAAAAGGATACAGTGAGTAAGTCGGGTGTGACCAATGCGCAAACGGGCCAACACAACCTCCTCACGGAGACTGCGGCGACATGCCGAGTGCCATTCCTCGACGGTGCCCTTAATAGCTAGTAACTTATTACCATCCTGTCTGTCCCACAAGGTCTGCCAAAAAACGTGTAACCTCAGACGAAGAGCTGGAAAGGCGTCTGAGGGAACAAGGCTGAGATCCCTTTCGAGAGGGCCAGAAAGGGCCCGTTTCGCTGCAGAATCAGCTTGCTCATTTCCACCAATCCCAACATGGCCCGGGATCCAGCAGAAAAGCACGGTTTTCCGCTGGCCAGGATTGTAATTCGCCAAGGACTCCAGGGCACTCATGGAATCGCTAAAGACAATGAAATGGGTGCCCTGAATGTCAAGGATCCATTCCACCACCAAACCAAGAGCGAAAGCTCTGCAGAAAACACAGAATAGCCTGATGGAAGGCGATGGGCGACCGTTACTCCCTTACACACACAAGCACACGCCACGCCAACGTCCTACTTCGACCCATCTGTAAACAGCCGCTGATAACCGGCGTACTGGGAACACAGCCGCCGGAACTCCTGCAAGTACCTTGCTGGTAGAGTGGAACCCTTAGGGAGGGACGCCAGAGCGAAAATGAGAATGCCACTTTGGGTCAAGCAAGGGGACACTGGCATCTCCCCAAGCCTCAAGACGCAGGGCATTTCAAAGGCTATCTCCTGACAGGACTGCTGGAGCCTATCGCGGAAATCACCCTAACCCACCCTGCGTCTACCGACTCGCAAGTCTGGCACAAAAACCGTAGACCAAGAAGGACTGGATTGCACAGCACGCAAACGCACAGCATACTGAAAGGCAAGGTTCCGCCGATGAATGGCCAAAGGTGGCTCCAAGGCCTCAGCATAGAGGCTGACCACTGGAGAAGTTCGAAATGCCCCAGTCGCCACACACAGGCCACTGTGATGCACAGTGTCCAACATCTGGAGAGTCGAGTCACTAGCCGAATCATACACCATGCACGCATAATCAAGTTTGCTGCGGACAAGGGCTCGGTAGAGGCGCAACATGGAAGCGAGATCGGCACCCCATGAAGTGCCCAACAGAACCCACAAGATGTTAAGTGCCCGCAAAGACTTGTCTTTAAGTTGGCGCAAGTGTGGAAGCCAAGATAACCTGGAATCGAACACCAGACCCAGGAAACGTGCCTGTGGGACAACAGGAATTTGTACCTGTCCCAAGTACAGGCACGGATCTGGGTGCAGTGTTCGTTGACGGCAAAAGTGAACGCACACAGTCTTGTCCGGAGAAAACCAGAAACCATTACTGATCGCCCAGGTCTGGACTTTGTTAACTGCCAGCTGTAGCTGCCGCTCGCAGGTCAGCATGCGAGCCGCCCGAAAGCGCAGGCCAAAGTCATCGACAAACAAAGACTGGGGAACAGCAGCTTGCTGAGCAATGGGGTTGATCCCAATAGCAAACAAGATGACACTAAGAACACCTCCTTGAGGCACACCATTCGGCAAGACAAACGGGAGGGAAAGAGTCGCCCCGACACGAACGCAAAAAGAACGGCCGGAGAGGTAAGCGGAAAGGAACAGTGGCATCCGTCCCCTCAAGCCACAGTCATAGAGATTATGGAGAATCCCATAACGCCAGGTCGTATCATAAGCCTTCTCCAAGTCAAAGAAAACTTGAACCAGATGTTGACGCAGGCGAAAAGCCTCCCTCACATCTAATTCAAGGGCAACAAGATGATCGATAGTTGACCGAAACCGTCGAAAGCCACACTGGGACGCAGATAAGAATCCCTGTGATTCCAACACCCTGACCAACCGCTCACTGACCATCCGTTCCATAAGTTTACAGACACAGCTAGTCTGAGCGATTGGGTGACAACTGGAAGGAGAAGTAGGATCTTTGCCCCGGTTTCAAAATCAAGATGACCACTGCTGCCCTCCACACAGCTGGAATAGAGCCCTCCGCCCACACACGGTTGAACATTTCCAGCAAGAACTGCTGGGAGGCAAGAGGCAGTATGTTTCAACAGCTGATAATAAACATCATCAGGGCCTGGGGCAGAGTCGTGCGACTTGGAGAAAGCTGAAACAAATTCCTGCCTGGTGAACGGCAAATTGTACTGCTCCAGCCCGTCGGAGCGAAAGTCAAGAGAGCGAGCCTCATCCCTACCCTTAATCCCGAGGAAACCAGGTTCATAATGGTCATCACTCGAGACCCGCGCAAATGCAGACATAAGACAATCGGCGATATCGGCACATATGAAACCATGGCGTTCGCCACCCTCAGCTGCGATACCGGGGAAGGCACGGTACTACCCGAGATCTGGCGCACCTTCCTCCACACCTGCTGGGAAGGCGTGGAGCGCGTGATCGAAGAAACATAGGCCTACCACGAAGCACGCCTAGCCTCACGGATGACAAATCTTGCACGGGCGCGACAGCGCTTAAAGCCAACAAAATTGTCAGTAGTTGGGCTAACCGTAAATGCATGCAACGCTCGCCTGCGGGCCCGAATGGCCCGCCCGCAAGCAGGCGTCCACCACGGAACAGGAACCCATCTCGGCTGTGTGGACGTACGCGGGACAGAAGCATGAGCAACAGCGAGGATTACATCAGTGAAATGAGTTGAAAGTTCATCCACATATTTGGGGTCGTGTCGTAACTATTTCACCACATTAAACATTTTAATGACAACAATCAAACCGTTCGGCGTACACAGCATGGCCATTTCTTGTTGTTGTTGTTGTTGTTGTTGGGACTCTTTGCCATCACCTGGAGACCGAACCACTGAACCGATTTTCAAGTTCTAGAGCTTAAAACGTAGGTCTGGACAAGGCCTAGGGCCTTTCGCAGGCTATTTAACGTAACTGCAATATTCTTGACACGGAAAGCCAAATGGGCTAAAACTTTTGCTCTCACCTAGAGATCGAACCAATGAACCGATTTTCAATTTGTATAGCTTAAAATGTACGTATTAACACCGACCAGGGCCTTTTGAACCCGATTTTGATGTGACTGCAGTATTCTCGTCGGCAGAGCAATTATTATTGCAGAGCACCGGGCAGAAATCATTAATGTTGCTGTTGGGACTCTTTGTCCTCGCCTGGAGATCGAACCACAGAACCGATTTACAAGTTCTATAGCTTAAAACGTAGGTATGGACAAGGCCTAGGACCTTTCGCATGCTATTTTAATGCAACTACATTATTTTTGACACGGAAAGCCAAATGGGTTAGAACTTTTGCTCTCACCTAGAGATCGAACCAATGAACCAATTTTCAATTTGTACAACTCAAAATGTAGGTATTAACACCGATCAGGGCCTTTTGAACACGATTTTGATGTTACCGCAGTATTCGCACCGGCAGAGCAAGTATTATTGTAGAGCACTGGGCAGAAATTATTGAGTGGAGTAACAAATTTTTGCAGACATTTTGCAGAAAACATAAATTTGGTCTTTCTTAACAGTAAAAATCGAACCAGCCATGGACCCCAATGAAATACCCAAAGTGCCATCAGTGACCCCCCCCCTCCCCCCACCCGCCCCAGAACCTCCTCGTGATGCCTCCCAGGGGTTTGGGCAACAAATTCTTATAGATCAAGCTAAAAATATGAAATTGGGTGCAAAAGTCACTGTTAGCAGTATAAAACGAATCAGCCATGGAAAAGACTCTCTTATAAGAGTTATTTTAAGGTGATTACAATGTTCTTTTCTGTGTTATTCTTGCTAAAACAAGAAAAAAATAAGAGATATTAGTATTAAAAAACGCTTAAGCATATAAAATACGGATGTAAGCCTTAAAAAACTTAAAGCCCTAAAGGAACAGATATTAGAAAAAGACATGTAAGCCATCAGCGTCGCACTAATACATGTAAAAGAAGCTCCAGCTTGTTTTTTGGGTCGCTGGAGATTCTTTTACACGTATTAGTGCAACGCTAATGGCTTACATGTACTGTTCTAATATCTGTTCCTTTAGGGCTTTAAGTTTTTTAAGGTTTACATCCGTATTTTATACGCTTAAGTGTTTTTTAATACTAATATTACCATGCATTCGTGTGTAAACTTTCAGCTGTGTAGGCCTTCCCAATTGTTCTCTACCTATGAGCAATGAGTCTATGAGATTTAACATTGGGCCAGCGTTACTAGCTAGCTACTTCAAAAGTTAAATGAAAACTTGAAGATTGCTACTCGCTGTAGCAATCTTTAAGTTTTCATTTAACGTCCAAAGTATTATTTGGTGCGATTAACTTGGCTAATAGGATTGACCTTGGCGGCCTTTCCTTGGTTGAATGATATCACTACCTTCAAAGGCCGATCGTTTTTGGAAACTTGTCGGGTTTTTATACCAGTTTTGGTTTTGGGTGGATATCATAACTTTCAGAGGACTGTGAACTTACATAAGGTTAGACCGTCTTATCATCACCTGTACCTATTTTTCTAGAGAAATTTTATTTCTAAAGTTTTTCACATTTATAATTTTCAAATTTACAATTGCCAATTAGCCGTTAGATTAGCCAAATTGACACGGTTTAGTTTATTGTATGACCATTCTTCACATGCTTAAGTTGTTTCAATCCCATTTTCGCAGACACTGGCTAACAATCGCTGATTTTGTTCGCTTCACTCAATCAATCAGTGCATCCCCTTCAGTTGGTATTTTTTTTTACCTCTGCACCTTCCCTTTAATTTTTGGATTATTAACAAAAACCCGTTAGCTCGTGGATGCTCGTATTATTGCATAACCACCATTTAACGTGCAGCCCTCTATTCTTAGGCAATCCACGGCAACGTTAATGTTTCCTTATTTTGTCCTTCGTTACAGTTCAGTTTGTCCTTCGTTACAGTTTGTACTCCGTACCACGCCTACGTCATATAATGCTCTTTGGGCGCATTGACGTCGTTAATAAAGTTAAAGTTAAGTTCAGTTTTAAATTCGTCCAGGCTTTTACAATAAATCGAAGGACCAGTGGTGATTGTTTAAGCCATTGTTGCATGAAATCTTTCGTAGCAACTTGGAAAAGAAACGAAATTTTAATTTGCTGGTGGCGAATTTCAAAACCCTCCCACGCATTTGTCCTGACCCCTACAACCCCCAAACTAACAAAAGGACCATGCACAGGTCACCAAGCATCAGTGTGCAAAAGTTCAGCTACGTATGCCTTGTCAATTGTGCACTAGCCATGAGCAATGAGTCTATGCGATTTTACACGGGGCCAGCGTTACTAGCAACTAGTTAGTGGCTAGCTAGTCAATAACATAAAAACAACGTTATTGACGCATCTTTATCTCTCTGAATGGTGGACACTCAGCCTTTAACTTTTATTTTTTCTTTATCCCTGCACCTTCCCTTTACATTTACCACAATTTGAATGATTTCTGTCGTTTTGGGATTTATCCTCAACATGCCAAAATGTGTTTTTAGTTGTTACAGTTAACAGACACATGTCTGCTTTTTATCATTAACAATCAATTTTTTAACAATCGGATGTCTACAATGGGATGATCTACTATTACTTGGCGGAGACACACTAGCGTGTGTCTAGAAAAGCTTACCGACTACTTCACAAACAAATGTAAAGGCTACAATTGGGCAGGGAAGAAATTCCCTGTCACAATCCCTACGTAGTTTTGGACTCTACGATTATACTTTCGTTTTGAAAGGAGACTTGTTATAAGATTTATAATGAATGGGATAAGGCAAAAGGGATTATGGCAAACGCGATTGCGGCAAACGGGCGGAAGCCCTAGTGGGGCTCATGTTACGTACCTCGTTATTTTCCTCATATGCAGTCGCTTTGTAACAATGAGTATAAAGTAGCTGTCCTGGTTTCAATCATCATTGGAAGACCAAAATTCAGCAACGTCAGTAAAAAAAACCCACGATGGTTTTTTTTTGAAAAGCGATTCTTTATGTTTGAATTTAATTGCTAAGAAATTTCTAAATTTTTTGTTCCCATTTGGCTTTTAAAGTTTGAATGTGTGCCATCGCAAACTTAAACGACCGACCTTCATTATGAATGCAACACATTACATTACGCATGGATCTAGAAAAATTGACCTGACAACACACCAAGAAAAATACTCCCAACAAAACTCCTCCAAAGTGACATTCTACGTTTTGGCAGGCCACTATTTCGATAACGCTTTACAGATTGGTCAGAAAGAATTCCTTGTAAAAGTGGTAGAATCAAACAAATGACGTATATTCTGGAATGAAGTCATTCTTCGTGCATAATAGTTAATTTTTAGATAAACACTTAACTATGGGTTAATTTTCAAGAATTGTATGCTATCGCATATTCTATCTGGGATGTGACAATGATGCCTCCAGAAAATTTCATGTAAACAATATGCGATTGTGATTTTTAAATTATTCTGAGGCAGATGCTTTCATTTAACTGCTACATTTTATTTGTGCCATTTAACCATAAACTTGCCCATTTTATGTCTACTCAGTTTGTGTTGACTGAATTTTCAATATTTCATGTAAACATTTAATGTATGGCAAAAGTCACTGTACTTTTAAATCTTTGGTTTGATACTAGGTTTGTCCCTATGATGATAGTGGTAAAGATAAAGAAATTTATTCAGAAAATTTCTTGTACTCTTGTACAGAATTAATTCAGAAGACAGCAGTTTCCAAAGTAACGCAATGCATTTACTGAATTTCATGTAACTTATGTATTTGTACGTTGTATAAGGATTGTTTTAATTCTTCCAGTGCAATTTTGAGGATTTGAGTTATAAGTTATTACGTGTAATTTGCTAGTTTTGTGGGAAAGTTGTATCTGGAAAATGTTATGAGCGGCCTAAATTTTATAAATTGCTTATTCAATGAAGTAGTTCACCCACCAGAGTTTGTGTTTTACGTATTGATTATTGTTATACTCTTGGTATTATTGTTATACTCTTGATTATGGCTATTACTATTTCTTTACTTTAGACCAACCTGGTAATATGTGGCAAAGAAGCTATGACCCGATAAGTCCATACGCCAGGAAGAGGAACTTAGGACGATGGAAAAGACGAGGATAAATTACTACTTTTTTAATTTGTGGTGATAATTATTTAACTGTACAATGAATATGAACAGAAATCAGGAAATAAAAATTATTTTTAAAGGCATTATTCTTGTTGAAAGAAAAATTGCATTAAAAATTTCACGACACCTTGAAGCTACAGAGAAGAACCAATTGACAAGTCGTCTGGTTTACTACAAATGTCAGCTGACATTTGTAAGTGAATTATGTTTTCAACGAAAGCATCTGGAATGATTTTAAATACAGACATCGATGAACTCCTCAACCTTCACTCACAACAACTACCCTTTCCCCTACCATCGATAAAGACCAAGCTGTCGACACGCCATTAAGCCTCATCTCCCCCCCTACCATCGACTAGATAGTTCATTGTTAGGAAATTACATAATTTCATAGCCATACAGACTTGGTGATCCGTACATAAGCTGTTTTGTAGAATAGATAGAGCTACTGCATACTCACGCCAATCTCAGTGATATCAAAATAAGATTTTCATCGCCGAATGCGAAATGCTATTCGCTATGAATAAAGCCCCCCCCCCAAAAAAAATATATATATATATATATATATCTGCCATCTTTCCTCATGTTTGGTAAAACGAGATATGATGGGAATGGAGCCCACAATTCCTATGGTTGGTAGATTTGTATAAATAAATTATTGGGTATAGCTTTCCCAATCGGTGGAGTAAGTATGTTGAATTTTCGCATTAAGAAAAGCAAAATAAGATTCATAGGATCACACAAAAAAATAAAGATGAATTTTTCTAAATCGTGTCTAACAGATAAATTCTTGTGTAGGCAATTAGTCTTTTGCCAAAAGGAATTAATTGTATTTAATAGGTGGTGAACTGAAAAGACTTCCTTACAATACAAGGTTTACCAAACAGGTGGTTGTGTCTGGAGAAATTTAATAAACTGAACGCAATAAAAATGTAATGAAAAAATCTTTTATGATTATGTGTTTGTTCATTCTACAAAGATATGAAAGATTGTATACTACTATTGAAACTTCACACAATTATAGGATTGAGTAAAGTTTTCCAAGACAAACAATAGAATTTGATGCTTGCTACTGTATGAGAAATGTATGCTGACGTTAAGAAAGATGCAACCATGATGATCTATTTCCAACATTTTGTCCACTGAAGGGTTTCCGTGGCTGGTAGTGGCTTGTAGTTAAGTGAGTCTATCTTTGCCTACCTGAA
Organism: Lithobius niger; assembly: GCA_023313725.1. NCBI lineage: Eukaryota > Metazoa > Arthropoda > Chilopoda > Lithobiomorpha > Lithobiidae > Lithobius > Lithobius niger. Next base: position 529,897 of record JAHWFP010254554.1, read on the forward strand.
GTTTTATAATAATAGGTTTTGCTGCTGAGGCTAGACAGCAACATTAGGTCTACTAAGAAAAAAATAGGTACTTTACTAACGTGTTTATATTCTATTTAAACATCGATATTATTAACTCATGGCATGACAGAGAATAGGTTATTCTCTACTCCAACTTCACTCATGATGCAGAATACTGTTACATGTGTACTTTCTTACCTTACAGACACTGTAATTAATACCCAATTTCAAGCGCTCATTTATGAAAGTTAAATGGAAAAGCAGCTGTGAACAGGATAGACGATAAGTTAAATTAACCATAATTTATATGCAAGTCGAAACTACTTTGCTTCACTTCACTTTTTTTATTTCCTGCAAAATGATTCTGGCAAGGGCTCTGAGACAAGATGCTGTGCAATGTAAATCTTTTTAAACAAAATTTGAACATGTTGATGTTTTTTTAAGCTTGTTCTCAAAACAACTGCCTTAAGTGGACCGAAAATTTGGGAATTTTATTGATGTGTGAATGACCTAAAGCAATTGGTCTCCAGTTTTTCCTTTAAGCGATATTGGTCAATTTAAAAGTTAAAAACATTTCAACTGCAATTGGCAAAAACGTTTGGTTACTGTGTATTCAAATAGAGCCACATAAAAAAAACGTTGTGTCCACGAAGTTTAAAGAGGAGTTTATATGCCTGCAAGTGTATATTATTTATAAATTAAAAAAATTAACCAATGTGCTGATAGTTCAACAGCGTGAGTGTTTTTCTAAAGATGAATGCGTTAATTTAGCGGTAAAGGAATGTACTGACGAGCGGTTCAGAAACTACCTCGCATTGAAGCTAACACTCGAAACAGGGACAAGCAAACTATTTCAGTTTGGACTCGCATTTTTCTGAATTTATAATAGTATTCAGAATTAAAAAGTAAGCTCTCGAAACTAAGTTTCACATCATTTAACATTTATTTAATTCATCACAGCAGCAGGTCAGAGAGAAAGGGAATCGTCATGGTGTCCAAGAAAATGGACAAAATTCTAAATGAAGGTTATATTATGACCCCTAAGTCATCATTACTCACCAGTACGAAGCAATATATCTGACAAATCATTACAAGAAACTTTGGTCAACTCAGATTTGCGCAGGTAACAAAAATTGGACAAATTATTACTTTAAACACTACGGATTTCCAATTTTATCTGAATGCAGAAACAATTTCTTTATCACGGCTTTCAATAGCAACGATGTTTTCAATCCAAGAAAATTTTTTTGTTTTTTCCAAACATCATAATTTAGGTGCACAGAATGCTACTTCGCGTTTTAACCACAAGGATGGTTGCATCCAGTGGCGTAGCTACAGGGTGGCAAGGGTGGCAAAATGCTACCGGCCCTCAGCCTCAGGGGGCCCCCGAAAGAAAATAAATTATTTAGATTCATAAAAGGCTCTTTTGTAGTACACTAGTTTTATTTAAATTGATATGAACTGTATTTTTAAAATTAACTTCGAGCCTCCCCGTACAGCCAACCCCCTGTCATTCAAAAAATGTGGTAGCTTATAACAAAAAATAAAAAATACACTCAAGAGCTTAAAAATTTCACAAAGTTGAAAGTTTATCCGAATTTTTTTAATTGAAAATAGGGACCACTTGATTGGAGAACGAAAAAGTGGTCCCTATTTTCACTATAATACAAATTTTAAAAAATTAGAAAAGTATGAACTTAGAAATTGTTATGGGTCGTCCTGTATATTAAGGAGGGGGAGGGCCCAAGGCTAATTTGCCACCAGCCCCACATAACCTAGCTATGCCACTGGTTGCATCAGGTTGTCACTGTGGGAAAACATGTTGGGCCAAATGATGAAACGACATCAGAGGTTGGACGAGTGTAAAACTGTGAAGGAAGAACAGAGCGGCAGAAATCAATTAACAAAACATTATTATATTGTTCGTTAATGACGGTACAATATATTAAAAACAGAAGTAGAGTGTAGAATGAAAGTAGATAAGCATTAAGAGGCCTAAAACTGTTGACTTACCAACCATGGCAAACTCTACAGCAAGATGGTAGCCGTGGCCCAATAGGGACCAATCAATGAGTAACACAAGTCATCCAGTTATGGCGTCACCAGGCATTCCCAGCAACTCTTTTCTCTTCTACTACAGATTCAACTATGTTGGTCTGCAGTCAACGCCCATTGTTAATGGCAATCATGCCAGTAGTAGGTGTTTTTGGTGGAAAGCAGGCCCGTTTGAGCAACCCCCAGCCTCCTGCTGGCTCCCTCCTTCCTTTCTGCATATGGGGCCTCCTCCTATTTTGAGGGCCCCTCCTAATTTTTTTTGCGTTTTTTTAAAGTGTTGCATGTGGAGCATTTTTCGGGGTGTAACTTTCTTGTTGTGTCCTCCCTGCCCCTTCTTATTTTAATATTTTTGTTTTCTAAAATGTTGTTTGGGGAGCATTTTATACAAGTTTTACAGATGAGATATTGTGACTTTCTAGCGCGTGGACCATTTGATACAAACCCCTGGGAACGAGCGGAGGGTATAAAAGGAGACGATAAAATTCCGTCGGTCTTTATATCAGCCATGGCTGCCAAGTACGAGTTGGTCTCGAGATTCCAGTGCAAGAAATGCAAGGTTGAGGTTTTATTGCGTGTCTTTACATGTCTCGATTGTGGAGGACTCATTTCTACCTATGATGAAATTTTGCTGCACTACGACCGATGCGATGGAAAAATGATTACACGTAAAAAAAAAATCGAGTTTGGCAGTATATACCGTAAATCGCCTAATAAACGCCCTGGCTTTGTTAACGCCCACCCCCAAAATGCCTTAAGGTCAGAAATCGTTTATTTTTTTTATTACCCCCCCCCCCCCCCCTCCAATCGTTTTTTTAGTCAATCGTGAAATTGACTAAAAGCTTCAAACGTTTAAAAAGTCAACTAATTATCCCTTTAAATCTTGGTTGTTCTGCAGCAAAATTAACGAAACGATTCATAAATTCAACACGATTCACGGGAGCATTTGTAATCGTGTAAAAGTCGGCAATATTAGGCATATGCGATCAATCATTAATGTGCGTAATATGGATTCAGTCTAGTGAAAACGCTATACCTTTTCCTCATTTATTCTCAAATTTAGTTTATTAGATCGTCCTCCTTCCAATATCTAACATAATTCAAAGTTAAAACTAATTTTTAACCATCACAAAACCTTCAAAACAGACCACGCGATTACAACCGGCAAACGCCAACCGAAGTAACGTCATAACGGACGCGGTAGACTGGATGTTTCAAGCGCTTATGCAGTCTTGACTCGTCCACCACGTCGCGTCAATTACTGAGGCTCCACGGGTCCAGACGTACACGTCTATTTCCGCCGGAACTTCCGTCTTGGACGACAATATATAACTCTATGGTGATAAATGTCAACACACGCATTTTCCAGTGGTGAATCACGTTGTCTGTTTTGGAGGTTTGTGTGTTTGAAGGTTAAAAATTAGTCTTATCTTTGAATTATGTTAGATATTGGAAGGAGGATGATCTAAAAAAACTAAATTTGAAAATAAATGGGAAAAAGGTGCAGCGTTTTCACTTCGGCGTTTTTGCCGACTTTTCCGTTATTACAAATGCTCCCATGAATGGTGTTGGATTAAATGTTGATTTCGTTATATTTATGAATATTTTCGTTAGTTTTGCTGCAGCACAACCAAGATTTAAAGGGATAAAACATTGACTTTGACAAACCTTTAATCAATTTTCCGATTCACTAAAAAAAAGATTGTGTTAATGCTAGATTGAACCCAGATCACGCACGTGAATAATCAACTTTACCGTGATGGATTTAGGCCTAAACGGCCACCCCAAAACATATGTTAAGGTCAGAAATTTTGTTTGAGCCTTGTTAACGCCCTCCACTTTTTTATCAAATTAATTTTAGCCGCCCATGGGCGTTGATTAGGCGATTTACGGTATTACGGCAAAGCCTGTTGGTAGTATTTCCCCGATTTAGAACGAGCTATGGTTCATACAAGAATTTTCCATTTGTTTATTCCAATGAACGAAGAAACGGTTTCGGAAGATGAAAAAAAAGGACCAACTATGATTGACGAAAAAGAAAAACGAGATCTTTCGATGTTGGACAACAAGATTTTCCCATGTCAATACTGCGAAAAGACATTCAGGAACAATAGGTACAAATGGAGACACGAAAGGTGTCACAAAGGAAAATGTAACGTAACCTGTAAATCGTGTGGTGTGACTTACTTTAATCAACTCGCGTATAAATGGTACTCACACCACACGATTTACAGGGCTGTAAAACAACGTGAAAAGAAATTGGAGAGATTTCCAAAAAGAGACGTAAATTGGTTTTTCCTAAACTCGAACTTCTGTTGAAGAAAGAAATAATTTCCCAAATACCCGCAAATTTCAACCTTGTAGCCAACAACGTCAGATCTCTAGTCGTACCTAAAATACAGGATACCAGAATTGACTGGGCTTTGTCCGACATGATTGATGATTTGAAAGCCACGAAGACGATACCGAACTCGAGGTGAGGCCGTTCAGTTTGGATTTAGGAGGGTTTGATGCAGTGCGCGATGCTTTCAACAGATGCTTCTTAACTTTCAAGTGGGATTTTAAGTCGTATGAAATGCACTCCGAGCCTTTGATTTTGTTGGAAGAGAACGAGGACAAATATTGGAATCTTTTAGAACAATGTTGATGTCTTATGGTAAACATAAAATCTCAAATTGGATTATGCATTCTCTTCGAAAAAGCGACGGAGTATACGGAAACTATTAAAGTTTATTTTAACACCAACCTGGTCAACGTGGGGAGCAAGGAGGGTCTTTTGGAAATGTCGAACAAGATTCTGCATAGTATTGGACAGTTTGCCGTAGAAGGAAGTGGATGGGTTGTCAAGCAATGCGTGTGCACCGAACTATGCATTAGAAATTATTGACGTTTTGCCAGGAAAGGTTTCGTAGCACTCCCCAACAACCTCAAACTAGGTTCTGATATACTGGTCACTGTGCTTGGTGAAGATGATAGATGTTTTCTGTGGTCCGTGTTGGCTATTATACACCCCGTTCCATCTTTGCAACATGACTGGGATACGAAACATTACCTGTCTCGTGCGCACGAGTTAGTTGTAAGTGTGTTGAACCCCATTCCTTTATTCAAAATCGTGGCGTTCGAAAAAGCCAACAACATTTCGGTATCTGTTTTTGGTTTCTAGGATGATAAGCCTTGCGTTTATCGTGTGAGTTCCTTAGTTGAAAGTAAGTTTCACTTTGACTTGCTTCTTCTCAATGGACACTACGTGACGATATACGTGACAACAAGCTTGCAGTTTTGCCTACGTGATTTTTGACTACCTAGGTGGAGTATTTTCAAAAAAAGTTGTACAGAGGAGTAGACTGCGTGCGTGCAAGTTTTCTTCGAATTTATATTAGAGGAGCAGAAAAAGATATTTGCTTATGTGGATTACCACAAGCAATGAATGAAACGTTTAACCAAGGGACAGGGGTTGTTGTACAAAGAAGCTGCGGTGTGCCATATCAGCAAACAAGGAGCATTTATTTACCCCACCCCAAGAAGAATTTAACGGGTTTACGAAAATATGAGACCACGACCATATCACCGGTGAATGAAGAGGTGCCGCGCACAGCAAGTGTAACTTTGCTTACACTTTGAACAAAAACATAGCGGTTGTTATGCATAATTTCGAAAAATACGACAGTCATTTTGTCGTGAAGGCTTTGAATTTGTTTAAAGATTTGAAAGCTCTGCATAATGTCAGGATCATTGCTAAGAACAAGGAAATAATCAGCATCATGAAATTGTGTGGTTTTACTTTCATAGATAGTGTAGCGTTTATGACGGCATTGTTCGAAACTCTAGCTTCGAACTTCAAGCATTTCGGCATCATGGACAAGCTTTTCAAAGGTGAATCCGTGGAACTCGTGCGACGCCTTTGGCAAAAAGGTGTGTTTCCCTATGAATACCTGACAAATGTGGAATTGTTTGAGGAGAATTGTGTACCTCCCATGTCGGCATTTGCCTCTTTGTTTCTAAGCTCTGTGATCTGTTCCGAATCTTATCAACACGCGATGAAGATTTGGGATTTAGGCAAATGCAAAACGTTTGGAGATTACCACGATCTGTATTTGTGGACGAATGTCGGGCTTTTAGCCGATGTGTTTGAAAACTTCAGAGCGACAAGTTTGGCTAGTTTGGCCCTCCCTATCTTGGGACGCGGCACTAAAGAGGACGGGTGTGCCTTTGTATCTCTTCATCAACATTGACGTGCATCTTATGGTGGAAAAGGGTATAAGAGGCGGTGTCTCATTTATAGCTAGAAGATACGCTAAAGCCAACAATCCGTATATACCATCTACCTTCGACCCTGATAAAAAGAATTCTTACATAATATTTTTGGACTTCAACAACTTGTACGGTTGTGTTATGAGCAAGAATCTACCAACTGGAGAGTACGAATATGTACTGGAAGACTGGCTTGAGGATATAAATCTCGATAATTATGGAGATGAGACTAATACGGGCTTGATATTGAAAGTGGATTTGGAATACCCCGAGGTGCTTCATGCAACACACAATGATTTCCCATTAGCACCGAAGTACATGAAAATCTCAAAGTCCATACTTTCTCCTTTTACCTTCGGGTAATCGAGGACTTGCGGGTAACGTACAGCAAAGGCCTGAACCTAACCAATAACCTTTACTCAAAGAAAAAGTACGTGGTACATTATAGGAATTTGAAATACTACCTTTCTCTCGGCATGGTTCTCAAGAAAATACACAGAGCAATTGATTTTAAGCAAGCGCCTTGGCTGAAACCTTACATCGAGTTTAATAATGATAAATGGCAAGCAGCTACTAACGATTTTGATAAAAACCTCTACAAATTGGTGAATAACAGCATTTTTGGTAAGACGATAGAGAACAAGCGCAAGAGAAACAATGTCTTGATAGAAATGACGAAAGAGAAAGCCATCAAGTACGCATCTCACCCACGCACCACGAGTTTCACTTCTCTAAGCGAGGATTTGGTAATTTTTACAAAGAATCCCGCAAACATCATCTTGAACAAGCCCATCATGGTTGGATTTTGCCTCTTGGAACTGCCAAAGTTACTAGTCTACTGGTTTCACTGCGGCCTCAAGATGAAAAAGTACGGACGGGGAAGTTGTAAACTCCTAGTTACGGATACAGATAGTCTGTGTTATTTGATAGAAACGGCAGATGACTACAAAGATATGGAAGAAGATGCATCATTGTTCGATACATCTGACTATCACAAAGAACATTTCTTACGCTCCAACGCCAACAAAAAAAACTATTGGGGAAGGTGAAAGACGACAGCGCGTTTGCCCAATTTCCGAGTTTGTAGATTTAAAGTCGAAGCTCTACAGCATTTTACAATCGGATGGGAAGAACAAAACGGCTTGTAAAGCCATTAGAAAACAACACAAGTGGTGAACGAAACGTACAAGAATGTGCTGTTTAATAATTAGCCTAAACTATTATATTATCCATTGTATCTGTTGTACTTGGAGTCATACCCCTTCCATTTAATGAAATAAAGCATTTTTCCATCTTTTCGTCTCTTTTACGTAATACTTGCTCCACTAGAAATAAATCTGAAACTTGATATTTTTTATTTCCTGATCGTAGAAACCTCCATGCACCGGTTCAACCGAATCGTCCTTCAAATGATACGTATCTGGTTGGATTTTTTGCACTTTACAGATCGTGAATACTTCGTTGGTAAAATTTTGCAAATATCCTCTGGTTACTTCCCTAGGTTTCAGTTTTGTGGTGGAATGAACCGTGTCACTGTAATGCGAAACCAACTCGTCTATAATGTGCATCCATTGGAATTCCCCTGCCTGGGGAATTTTTTCCACATTCGAGTTTTCAGTGTTCTGTTGAAACGTTCCACCACGCTCGATTTCTTCTCAGAGTACATAGAGTACATGTTGATGTTATGGCGCCTAAGTAGCGCTTTGAAAATTTTATTGCAGAACTAAATCGACTTGTAAATTTTTAGGGGCAGTTGCTTCTGAGAGTATCTTCTTGAAAGCTTCGGTAACATCTAGACCGGTTTTAGATTTAAGAGGAATGGCCCAAGCAAACTTGGACATGACATTAATGCAAGTCAATATGTAGTTAAATCCTTTATGTAGCTTAGCGTACGGTATCATGTCCACCAAGTCAGCCTCCCATAGATCGTTTAGGCCCAGTACAATCACCTTCCATCTCGGAAAATTGTTCCGCACTGGTTTGTGAAGTTCGTTTACGAGTTAATCCAGTTTTTAAATTTCTCATTCCGAACCAGAGTTTTGTTTTCATGATTTTCTTAACCCCTTGACTCCTACCATGCTAAGAACTGCTCTGCACTCATATACCAGGTAATGCAGTGTAGCCCTTAAAAGCATGCTGCGCAAGCAATGTCCACACCACTGCTGGCTGTATTTTATCTTTGTTCTTTAGCAACTGCTTTCCCAAAATTAAGTGTCTTTTATTCCTTCAACACCCCCCCCCCCGAAAAAATACAGAAACCCTGTAAATAGCTGGTTCGCATACGCAATGGCTTCCGATAAGCAATGGCTTCCAAATAGAAAACACAATTTTGAGGAACAACTGCTTATCTGAACCAATTATTTATACAATTACTATATTTTGTTGCCCCCCCCCCCAAAAAAAAATACAGTAATGCTATAAATAGTTGGAGAAATAGAAAACACACAATTTCTTGCTTATTTGAAATAGAAAATAGAGAAACACTGTAAATAACTGGTTCAACTAAATAATTGCTTCTCAAATAATGTGTTTTCTATTCCTCCAACCCAGTTGATTTGGTGGGGGGGGGGGAATTGGATGAATAGAAATACAGTTTTGGGGAAACAATTGCTATTTGACCTACCTATTGATAGCATGTCTATATTTTTTTTTGGAGGGTGGGGGTTTCGAGAAATAGAAAACACATAAAATTTTGGGGAAGCAAGTGCCTATTTGAACCGGCTATATACAGTGTTTCTGTACTTTTTTTATTTCGGTTAAGTAATTGCTACTTCAAAATTGTGTGTTTTCTATTCCTTCAACCCGTCCTCCCCCCACACTCCCCCCCCCCCCC